>VWZZ01004132.1:1451-97383 GCA_013399095.1 Psophia crepitans
CCCCCGGCGCTCCCACCGCCCGCCCCGGCCGTGTGTGTGTGTGCAGGGTCACCGGTGCCGAGCCCTCCCGGCTCTGCCTGGCACAGCCGCCCCCCTGCGAAGGACCCTCGTCCTCAAGCCCAGCGGCAGCCCTGCGTCTGAGCAGGCTCCAAACCACATGAAAACGGGTCATTCCAAGTAAAACAAAACCCAATCCACGGCCGGGCAGCGACACTCCTGCTTTCGGCACCTGGTTCGGGCTGCAGGGACAGGACCATCCCCGCGGCTCAGCCCCGGCGCCCCCCCATCCCCCTGCCACCTCCGCACGTCGGCCCGGCGCTGCGGGAGGGAGCTCCGGCAGCGGGGGTCGGGAGGAGGCAACGGCAAAAAAGAGGACAATAAATAGAAAAGTCTTACCAGTTATACCAGTACCCGCTTGAGCCAGTGAACAGCTGGGGCCGAGAGGTGGAATTTATACCGAGCCGCAGAAGAACGGTGCCAAAACTATTTACAAAATAGTTAAAGCATGATTCAAAGCGAGAATGCTGGATTAAAACCCAATGAAAACCAAGGTCAGCTGACCGGCCGCAGCCTTTGTCTCCCCAAACACCAAGTCGGGGAGTTATTTCATTAGCTTTCACATTCGAGTCACCCGCTTTGTTGGGTTTGTTGGCAAGGAGATTTGGAGTTTGCATGCATCAGCCGAATGCATGCCAAGACCCAGAGCGGCCCTTGCAAACAAAGCGCCCGCCAGCCCTGCTTCAGGAGTTTTGGAGCCAGGGACTTTATCCCTCCAACAAACCGGCGAGCCGCCCCGCCGCCGGGACCGCCGAAAACTGCTGAACTTGGCTCTTTCCATGCGCAATAAAACGAGCCTTCAAATAACTGGTAAACGTCTGGCTTTGCCCGTCTGCGCCCCAGTGAGGGAGCACCCGCACCCCGCACCCCGTGCTACGGCAGAGGGACCCTGCGCGGCGCCTGGGGGCACCATGGGACCCCCTTCCTGCTGCCACCTCCTGCGGCCGACCTGGGGCTCCGGGGATGGGCAGGATCTGGTCCTGGTGGCACAGCGCAGCGGGACAGCACCCAGGCAGCAGCCGCAGCCCGAGCGCTGGTTACCCTGGTGCCAGGTGCTGGGCTCCTTCTCTGTTACCCCCCACCTTTTTGGGGTCCCAGAGAAGGGTCCCAGCCCCACACGGCTGCAGGACCAGCAGCATGGAGGCTCCTCCATCACATGAGGACAAAGCTGAGGTCAGCGGTGGTGGCTCACAGCCTGGGACGTGTCCCCAGAGCGCGGGCAGCACCCACACGGGACGAGCTGAGGGTTAAGGGCAGCAGCAAAACCCCTTCGCTGGCATCGTGCTGCCGGCTGGCCTGGGGACACGTTGGGGCTGGGGGCTGATTTTGGCTGCAACAAAGTGAGTTTCGTTGGGAGAGGGGTGACAACAGACCTATAGGACTCCCTGGGTGCTGTGCAGCACCCACAGCCCGCTCTTACCCCTTGCAGGAGCGGCATCCTCCTTGTCACCCAGCAAGTGTCACACAGCATTAACACAGCCCAGACCAGCTCTCCTCTGCACGTAACCTTTCACGGGGGTCCTGCAGGAGACATGCTGCAGCCCCCCAAACAACCCCCCTGGCCGCACGCAGGGTCCCCTCCGCTGGGGTGCTGCCACCAGAGCCTGCCCTGGCAGCGGCACGCAGAGGGGTCGGTCCCCACGGCCTGCAGCTGCCCCAGCTGTGGGCGATGGGGGCTGTGGGGGCCGCAGGCACCCATGCTGCGCCGTGCCACAGATGGGTTTTGGCAAGGCTGGGTCTGTGAGCAAGCGCCTACGATGCTCCCAGCCCCACCGCCATCCTTCTCCATTCCCTGCGCCCCCCGCTGCAGCACCGCAGAGGGACCCAGCCACCGTCCTCTCCCCCTTCTCAGCCTAATTCATAGGGGGACCAGCCCAGGACCCCCACGGACCTGCCCCCGACCCCAGCACACGGGCACCGCCGCAGCTGCCGCCCGGCACAGCCCAGGGTTTGGCAGGCACGGTGCTCGCCGTGGCTCCTGCCAGGCTGCAACTCGCTCCCCGTGGCCGTGCCAGGCCGGTTTTAGCCCCTCTCAGCCACAGGCAGCGGCGATGCCGCAGGTGGCTGCGGCCACCCGGGCCCTGGCAGCCCCACGGACTGTCCTGGCAGCAGCTTTCACCACTCGGGGCCACACGATCTCCGGTGGCAGCTGCAGACCCGGGCCCGAAACGCGAAGCCCTGGAGCAGTTGTTGGGTGGCTGGCACAAAGTGCTCGGGCAGCGTGGAGCCCAGCTCCTGTCTCTGCCCCCTGTCCCTGCCCCCAGGCAGCTGCCCCACGCGTCAGAGAGCACCCCAGGGAGCATCAGCCCCGGCTGCGGAGGGGAAGCTCCCTGGGGCCGGCCGCAGCCCTCGCGCTACACAGCGAGACCCCTTCGGGGCGCACGAGGCCAGGCACTCCCAGGGACAGCCGTTCTGCTCTCCCCCACTGCTCCTGGGGCCACCCTGGCCCCACCACCCTGAGCCTGCCCTGTCCCCCAGGACCACCAGCCACCGCCAAGCCCTTCGGGCTGGACGCCCTCCCGCAGGGGAGCGGGCAGGGCTGAGGAAAGTGGGGAAGGAGCCACAAGCAGAGCTCCCCCGGCCCAGGGAGATGCTTTGAGACAGGGGAGAGTCACGGAAAAACCCCTTGGCAAGTGCCCCAGACCACCCCCCGGCGCTCAGCACACCGGCCGCACCAGCACCGTGCCGCGGCACCACCGGCGGTTGTTTTTGGAAGGCTGGAGCCTTTATGCGACACTGTAAATGCTCTTTCCACGCTTCTGCCCTGCCCAGGAGCTGCTGGGGGCACTGCCACGGCACCCACCACATCCCACCATCCCCAGGCTGCACCCCCCTCCCCCAAGCACAGCCCCGGCCCCGGACAAGGCAGGCCCCCGGCAGCCTCCAGCTCAGAGCTTTATTGAGGTTTTAGCACAAAAAAACACCACGGTCACAGCATCAGCCAGCGGCATCACGCCAGCCGGCCCCGGCGCGGGCGGCAGCGGGGACGGTCCCTCAGCTGTTCTCGAAGCAGCCCCGCTGGTGCCACTGCTGGTCCCGCACGCGGCGCACGGACTGGATGAGGGGCTGGTTGGCATCCCACTCGTTCCAGTGGCGGTACTCGCCCTTCTCGAAGACGTGCTGGCGGCCCCGGTACCCGGGGTACTCGTAGCCCACCCACCTGCAGGGGAGGGAGGCAGCGCTCAGGGGGCCCAGGGGCAGCCCCAGCTGCAGCCCCCCCCACCCGGCGGGGGGCAGCACCCCGGTACCACGTCTGTGGCCGTGTCGGTGCCTCTGCCCGCTGCAGCCACCTGATGCCCTGCTGCTGCTGCTGCTCCATCACCACCGAGTGCCGCTGCAACAGGGCTGCAGCGCAGAGCCCGGGTGGGAAATGCCACCTTGCCAGGAGCGGGGGAGACCCCTGGGCAGAGAAGGGGCCTCAGCTCCCCCACGGCTGCAGCGGTGCCCAGCAGGGTCTGGGGCAGGGCGAGGAGCTGTCACACAGCTCGAGTGACACTGCCTCCATCCCCCTCACTCCCCACGGGCCAGGGTGGCAGTGGGCAGGGAGCTAGGGACATGATGGGCACGCGCAGCATCGTGGGGACAGCCGCCCCGTCCCCGCTGCAGTGGCTGTGCCAGACATCCCTGCCACCACCCTGGGGGATCAACCCCGGTGCCACGGCACGGGAGCTCATTGGGGTGTCCCTGTGTGTGCCCAGTGCCCCCGTCCTTACGTTCCGTTCAGGGCCCTGACGCTGGCCACGCGGTCCTGGAAGCCGTGGGCCCAGAGGCTGGGGACGTCGTCATCCACGATCTCCATCTTTCGCCCGGTGTAGCCCGCGTTCTCAAAGAGGTGGATCTTGTGGTCGGGGCTGTCCTGGGGGAAAGTGTGGGTTGGGAGCTGCCCTGCCCTGTGCCCTGCCCCCAGCCCCCCAGGACCCTCCCAGTCTGGGGGTCCCCGTCACTGTGGCCGCGCCGCTCGTCCCTGGGGGCTGAGACACCTCGACGCAGCCGCTACTCACTATCTGGAGTGGGCGGATGGACATCAGGCTGTCGCTGTTGTGGCTGTTGGACCAGGAGTCCCAGCGCGGGTAGTCCCCCTTCTCCAGCACGAACTGCTCCCCAGCGAAGGCTTGCCGCTCGAAGCCCAGCCACCTGCGGGACCAGGGGGTCAGGGACGGCATGGTCACCCCCACACCGGGGGGGCACCCCCGCACAAGGCAGCACTGCTGCTCCCCGTGAGCAGGAGTTGGGGGGTGCCCTCCCCACCCTGGGGCTGGTCCATCCTCTGCACCCTGGACTTACGGGCCGGACTCCACCTGGATGGAGCCCACCTTCTCCAGCTCTTTCTCAGCGATGTTGGGGAGTTCCTCCGTCAGCTCACACTTCTTCCCCTGGAAATTCTCCAGCTCGTAGATCGTGATCTGAGGGGGGGGGAAGAGATGCCATCGGCTGCTGCTGCAGCCACGCTGGGGGAAGCACCTTGCACCAGTGCGGGACCCCCCTTGGCGATCGCAAGCAGCAGCAGAGCGAAGCGCTCCGGCCACGTCCCCCCCGTCCCTGCTGCCCCCGCGATGTCCCTCATCCTGTGGCAGAGCTGGGTCCTGCCACGTGCCTCTGCCCCAGCAGACAGCTCCTGGGCTTCGCTCCACGGCTGGGTACTGGCCGAAGATGTTTGCTACGTAAAACATGGGCTGATATTTCATCCACGACAGGCTGAAAACCCAGCATCGGAAGCAGAGGGTTTGTGTTAAGAGACCTCTGGGGCACTGGGCTGCGCCGCCAGCCTGGGCACGGCCCGTCTTCTCCTTCACGCTGCTCCCTCGATCCGGTCGTTCTGGCACGGCCTGGAACAAGCTCGTTTTCAGTGTTTTCCTCTAAACCTGGCCGGTGCAGGACCGCGTCGCCTCGCCAGGACCTCCCTCTCGGCAGGGCTTCGAGGCTGAGCTGCAAGAGGAGTTCGAACCCACGCGAGTGGCAGGAGCGCGGGGGCAGCAGGGCCCGGGGTGCCCGGCAGGGTTCAGGGACCGGGAGGGTCAGCACGGCAGCCAGGCTGCACACGCGTGTGCCCAGGCACCCCGATCCCAAGAGGTCCCAGCTCAAACCCCTGAGCCTGGCACAAGGGCAGCGCCTGCTGCAGACGCCGCATGATGGGGGCATCAAGGGACACAGGGGACCCCCATGGTCCTCAGGAACTTCTTCCCACCCCAAAGCAAGCAGCAGCCCAAGCCCCGGCCCCTCTTTACCCCATTTTCAGGATCTGCTCCCAGCCCCAGCCTTCCCCAGCCAGGAGCGGCTCTGCCTGGCTCCCCGAGCTGCAGGAAGGGCAGCACCATCGCAGCACCCACAGCCGCTTTACCTCTAACCCACTGACGCACGTAACAATTATAACCTAAAAAAAATGCCCAGGAAGTTTCACTGCTCAAACCTACAGCTGATCCCCGCCGTGACGGGATATTTTATCTCCTGGAATAAAACACTACGCAGCTGCACACCAGACTGGCAGGAAAACGTACTTGGTCGCCACAAACGCAGCGAGCAGCGTCTCCTCCTGCCAGGCAGCAGCAAATCCCCCGGCCGATGCCTCCCTCCCCGGCCCGTGGCCCCGTGCAGCTCGGCTGGCGGGCGAGGAGCAGGTTCATCGGAGCTGTGACGCTAACGCGTTGCTGCACCAGGAGAGTCGGAGGCCGCTTGTTTCCCAGTACAACCAGCAGCGCTCTGGTACTGGGACCAGCCTGGTGCAGGCACACCGCAATGCACAGTGACCTGCAGCATCACCCAAAGTCCGTCGGTAACCAGTTGCCCCCAGTATACCTTGTAATTGCCAGCTCGCTCGCCAGCACCCTCCCCGGTCGCCATCTGCTCGGGGGGACTTTGCTGCTCAGTCATTGTGCCTGGAAAACCCAAATCGTAGGAGGTTAACACAGCTTTTATGTGATCAGCCTTTAAATCCTAAACTCCTTAATAAAAACCGAAAGATGAAGCTGGCAGGGGAACAGGTAGCAAGAGTTAACGCCGTTCCCCCAGCACAGCAGCTCTAAATCCCGGGGGATGCCCAGGCTAGGACGCTCTCCATCACCCGGCCTCCTCTCCCTCCTGCGCACGGGCCCTGGGTCCTCACCCAGGCACCGCCCAACCGAACCAAGCCGCCTTCCAAGGGACACGGGATCCCTCTCGGGCCCTGGGCCGCTCGCCCAGCTGCTCATCAAACCCACGTCCAGGAGCCTGCCCTTTGTTTCCAGCAGGAATTTGCCGGGTTTCAGCTGCCGACATCTTTCCCCACTAACATAAATCTGACGGCTCCCCCGTGCGCCCGCAGGCCAGCGTCCCGGGGGGCATCCCGGGGGGCATCCTGCCCGGGGAGCGGGAGCTGCCGCCTTGGCTGGAGGGGCGGCGGTGAGAGCCCCCTCCTTGCTCTCGGGAACAGCTCACGGAGCTCCCCCTCGAACGGGAAAGCCCCTCCGAACGCCCCCCCCCCGCCTGCTCTCGCCACGCTAACGCGAGGGGCTGGCGAGAGGTTGGTAGAAGACGAATAAAAGAAACCGAGTTTGACCGGCGCCCTTAACCAAATCCCCGCGGCACCGCCGCTCGCCAAGCGCGAGCAGAACAGTCGCTACAGCGAGACCTCGGCTCGGACGTGCTAATTCCTTTCTAAAGCCCCCTCCAGTCCAAGCAGTGCCGCCGCTACCTCTCCCGGCGTGGTTCCGCTCTGCCGGCCGGCGCGGGCGGCCCCGCTATTTATGGGTTGCTTCTGAACAGAACAGCACATTATTTGGACGCTGATACAGCAGCTGCGTCTACTGAATTCCATCCATGAGATTTCATCTCAATAGCAGGGGCTCCCAGCGTGCTATGGAAACGTTATTCAGATTTCTCCCGGCTGTCCCTTAAAAATGTGCCACTCGATTTACAGAAGATTAACATCGAAATTCAGGTCAGCACGTTCAGGCCGCTTCTTGCCAGGTTCTCTGGAAAACTCTCCCGTCAGCAGTTAACGGGAGGGTTTAGCCCAGAAACCGAGCGCAGCGCAAAGCAAAAACACGTGCACAATATTTACAGCTCGTTTGTGCTCGAACGCAAGATGCGAGGTCGGCGTCAGCCGGGAGCGCTGCCGGAAGCAGGCGGGAGCTGGGGGCGGCAGGTACCACCCGAGCTGGCGCTCTGGATCGGGACCATTACCCCCATCCAGCCCTTTTCCTTCCAGCCCGGTCCATCTCCCCGCCCCGCGCTCAAGGACCCCAACAGGGTCTTTTGGGAGCCACGTGCCCGTACGTGGGCTGACCCACCTCTACGGGCAAAGCAGGATCCACGGGGGGAGCCGGGCAGCCCTTCCGCAGCAGGGGCCGGGCTGAGCGCGTTCTGCTGTGCCAGTGGTGGGCTTGATCCTCGCTTCCTCAGGGACCACCGAGCCACGTCCAACCGCACACCAGTAACCTCCAGTTACTGCTGCTCTTGCAGGAGGTTCTACCGGCTCTTAGCGCATCTCGTCTAGAAACCAAGAACTACGTGTGAAACATTTACCAAACCCGCCAAAAAGCCACTCTGCAAGGACGGGGGGACAAACCTGGTTTGTCTGCTTGGGGCATGGCCAGAAAACTGTCCCGTCCACGACAGCGCCCAGCCGGAGCCCTCTGCTGCCACGAGCCGTACCGTACCGTACCACGGCAGAGCCGCTCACGGCCAGGCTCTCCCTCCCGCCCCGGCGCTGGCGTGCGGCCACACCGGCGGCTGTCGTGTTTGTAACAGATGAGAAAGAGTTTTTCTTACCAGTCCATTCCCTGGAGCGCCCCAGTACCCCACGCCCTGGGGGGGCTGCGGTGCCAGTTAATCTTCCTCTCCCCAACTCCTGGAGCTCCTGGACTGCCAAGGCAATGGCAGAAACGTGACAGAAGGGGCAGTGGAGCTCACCGATTTGTCTCCTAACAGAACTCGATTTCCTTCTGCTGTCAGCCTCCTAAATCCCTCTCAGAAATGCTTACAGTACACTGTCAGAAAATAGATTATTTTTTTCCCCTTAATATCTGGTAAAGCTAAACTTCACCGCAATTGTACAGTACAATACCCAACAGCCAGAATATCTTTATTACTTAAGAGCAGCACAGAATATTTTCTATGGCACAATACATTGTGTGACCATATTTACACATTCTGTAAGGCTTCGTGGAATGAGATAAACTTTTATCTGCAGAACAGCTCCTTAAAAAACAGGCCTGGCACCACCACGTTCAATATGGAAAGGGATAAACCCGTTAGCCAACAGCCCTTGTCTCTCCTCCTCTTCCAATCCCACCAGAAGCATCAAAGCTGTTTCAGGTGCTATTTTTGCAAAAGCCCTTGCGGCTCAGCGCATGGCTGGGGGNGGCCAGGTTTGGCAGCAGCACTCGCCCTGGCCTGCTGCTTGTGCGCCACGGGCAGGGGGACACCCAGCATCCAGCCGCTCCCCTTGTACCACTGCGGGCACCCCGGGCTGGGCCAGGGGCTCCTGGGCGCTGCGGCCCCAGTCCCGGCCTCAGAACACCGTACCCCCAAATCCCCCTGAAACCTCCACGGGGGCTGGTTTCTGCCCCGAAAGCCCCGTCCTCCCGAAAAGCTCACCTTTGTTCCTTTAATTGACCGGAGGACGTAGGAAAAGCAACTCTCCTGACGGCGGCGCTCAGGTCGCTGAGAAAAAAGCCCTCGCTTTTCCCTCCCAGGGTGCGTGTTCGGGCACAGCGAGAGCTCCAGCCCTGGCACTCGCCCCGAAGCTGCCGCTGGGGTGACGGAGCCAACGCACCCTGCGCACCCCTGCTCCGCTGCGGCTGCACCATGGGCCCGTGCAGGCGTCCTTCAGGAAGGCGAGACAGCCGCCTCTGACCGACAGCGTCGTCTTCACACCACGGTGCTGGTACTGGAACAGTTTGTTTCCTCCACAGGGCTGGCCTGGCCAGAGCAGCAAGGGTGCTGAGAACCCCGTACCTGGGTGCACCTTCTGCAGAGGAGCCAGCCCGCGTGGCAGCACGTTGAAACCATCTCCCGGCACAGGCGGCGATCCCGGGAGAAGGCCTGGCTTTGCTGTTGGAAGGCAGGGACCTGCAGCAGGCCCCTTCCACCACACCACGTGCAGAACGCGCTGCCATCTCCCGCAACCCCACACCGCACTGCCTGTACGGCTACTCCCAAACCAGCCGGCCCCGTCCACGCCGGCAATCCCGCCCCGACGGCGCCCGGGGTGCTGCACGCAGAGAGCGCGCTGGGGCTGGGACCGCAGCGGTTCTGGCTGTGCGGTCCCTCTGGCTCCAGAGGATCCAGCCAGAGATGCCCTCGCCCCCTGCGCACAGGAATACTGTAGCGTCGGCACCAGTTTTTTCATAGAAAGGGAGAAAAGGTGTAGAGACAGAAGTGCCTTTTACTGAGGTGCAGAATTTTAAAGCTTTGTGTTGAAAACTGCTCGTGTGGTATTTGCCTTCGAGCCGCCCTGATCCCCGCTAAGCCCTGTCGGTACATCAGCTCTCCAGCGAACACCTTGACATCAAACCACATCCTCAGCCTGAGACAGGAGGCGTCTCTGCGTGTTTGCACAGGGACTGCGGGTTATAACCTGAGGCTGCTCCGCCAGATGAAGTGGCCCGTTACCAGTTCGCATCCAGAAATCTGGCACACAGGGCGTTTAACAGTTTGTCAATAATTGTTTGCAAACAAGTAACAGGGCGAAGCAAACCTCTGTGCAAGCCAAACGGCGGGGGGCGAACCCCTCCGTACGCGAAGGTTTCAGACTTCAAAGGCTGAGGAACAGAAGTGTTGCCTCTCTGCAGGAAGGAAAACCAACACAGCACGACTCTGAACTGCTACTCTAAGGACACAAATTAAAGCCACACAGACTTTTAAAAGGTGAATCTGCAAAGAGAAAAATAAAAGGAAGAAATCCAAAGCTGGAGATTCCAGTAAAAGAAACAGGACGGCTGTGCAAAGCCCCAAACGACGAACCGCAGCGGAGGGAGCAGTGCTGGTACTAACAAAAGTGCCATCAGAAAAGGAGGATTTCTGAATTCCACAACCCGTCTCCCTTCACTTTTACCCAGTGTTACTCTCCTGCTGCAGCCCTTCCCGGCAGCTGAGCGGCTTCGAGGGGTGGGACGGGGGCACGGCTCTCCAGGGCAGGGCCAGCCCCTCCACCGCTGGCTGGCGCCCACACTCCGCGGGTGGGACCCGCTCCGGGCAGGCTCCAGCGGCTCCGGCAAAGCAGACCCGAGGAACGGGCTGAAGCTGAGGGCTCACTCCCATCTTGCACTAACAGCAAAAAAAAGTGGCAACAAATAGTAAAAGCGTAAGAAATTCAATAAGCGTTATTTGGAATTAAAATAAAATTAGATAAAGTGTATTACAGTAAGGCCTACCATTTCAGAAGTAATAACAGGTATATATCTTTTATTACATAGTGATAACCCAAAGAGATGTAGTTATTTAACCCAGGTACAATATAAAGAAACGACAGAGCAGAAAAAACACTTTCCCATTCAACAACATTCTAAAGATACTTTTTAATTAGACATTTAAGCATTAAACATTTCTCAGTAGTAGGTTAAACTACTAAATACAGTAAGTTTCAGTGCATTGTCCAAGCAGATGTGGAAATGCATACACATTCAAAGGGCTTTGTGGAAACCTAGCACTAATCCCCTCCGTTCCCTCAAACACAGAGCAAACACGCAGGTACAGAGTTTCTGGCCTCCAGTTATTAGACCAAAACCCAGTAAATCCTCCAACCATCGATAACGCTACACCGTCAGCCTGCTGAACTGGGAAACCAAGCCTGTGTACGTATTCTGGTGAGCAGGGGGAATTCACCCGATTTCTAGCTACAGTTTGAAGTAAGCCCCACTTCATCTGAGCAACGGTAAGGAAAGCCATCCTCCTCCTCCTCCTCCTCACACCTTCCAACGCTGCTGCTCAGGGCTGGCCGCACGTGGTGAATTGATGGTACCCTTGAGGGCTGCCACAAAAATATCCCAAAAGACACATATGCAAAGCTCATCTTAAAGAGCCGCCTTTTCCACCATCTTCTAAAGAAAAGGGAAGAAGAAAATATGTGCAACATCTTAAAATTAGCTAAGAGGAGCCCTTTAACGCTCTGGCCGACTGCATTCACGGGGCAGACCGCTGCCCAGGGCTAAAAGCCACACAGAACGCAACGCTCACAGAGACCTGATCGGTTCTTAATTGGTAGCAGAACGGGCTGGAGGCCTCTAACAGGGCAACAGCCCCAGTGTGAAATAGGGCAAAGCAGCCAGGAACGATCTTTTTCCATAAGAGAAACAGACTCGTTTCATCCCCACAAAGTGCAGGGAACTGCTATCGGAACTAAATCTGGGAGAGAGAGAGAGAGATGTGCATATGGGACTCGTCTCCTGACACGCTGCTGTTATTTCCTACCAGCAGACTGAGACTAAAAATCACCTCGTCTGTGACTCCTCTGTGAGAGAATTGGCACACGGTTTTGGCAGCAACGAGGCTGACAGAGAGCAGAGCAGCCTGCCGCTCGGGTTAGCGGTGCACCACGGCGGTGACCCCACGCCGATCAAGCCTCCCGAAACGCCAATCATAAAAAAAAAGAAAAAAGGAAAATGAGTTCAAGTGCTGGTGCTTTAATATCTAGAGAAGCCGGTCAGCAGGACATGGGAGCACAACACAAGGAGCAGCATCTGCTCCCACTCCAGCCCCCGCCACCACCCCGTCGAGGGCACCGGGGCGGAGAGTGCACCGGGAGCGCTCCTGCTTCCACGTTGCTGCTTTCTTAGTCGAGTCGTGAGGAATACTGACACGACGGAGTAACCTCGCTCATTGGGCTACGTTTATAAAGGTTTACTGGAAAGAGCACTTATTTGGGGAAAGAATACAGGATGCCTTAAATGGACATCTCGCTCGGGACTTCAGGATCCGTATTCGAAGGTATGAACATATTGGAGATATTCGTGACATTCATCACACCCGTGTTACGCAGGAGATATCTACACCGCTACAACAACATCGCTCTTACCAAAAGAAGCAAAGTAAATCATCTGAGAAACTGAAGATCACATTTAGGTTATCCCACCAAATCAGCACAAAAATAAAAACTTAAACCTATTATTTACAGACTAAAGAATAAAAATATGAAGTGGGACTATCCAAACTGCTATTAAAGTGACATTCAACAATTAGCTGGAACCCTGATATGAGTGTAACATCCTCCCTCTTCCCTTCCTTTTTTGTTATAAAAACAGTATTTACATATTTATTTTTTTAAAGAGAACTGGTTGACATTATTGCTTGATCCTTTTTAGGAAAGACATTCCAATGAAGCAATTATTCCACATGCTGACAAAACACAGAATATACCATTTCAAGAGTGACAAAAGTTAACATTTTGTTCATCTAAAAATTATATTCATCTGCTAGGTCAGCAGATCACATGTAAATATAAGCCAATCAAAAATACATCTTACAAAAAATAATCAAGTTTCCTTTTTCAATATGGCAGTAAACATAATTTGTTCTCTCACTCTCACCTTCCACAAACTTCATTCTAAATAGGAGCTTACTATTTTTTTAACAACAAAAAAAAAAAGGATAAATCTGATTAAAATTGTTATTTTCATAAACAAACACAAAGCCCAGCCTTACACCTGACATGTCTGACAACAGGGAGTTCTGAGCCGCTGAGCGCCAACGCAGCACCGCAGTGTCTGTTCAACAGCGAGGGGACGTCCCCGGTGCGCAGCACCCCCAGGTCACACACTGCCATCTTTCACGACTGCCTGAAGCACTAACCACGAACCACCGGCTCTTCTTCCGGGCAGGTCTAAAGCGACTATCCTCCTGGTCTGAGAAGATACAGCTTTGTATTTGACTATGAATATCAAGCAGCTTTCTCCACGAAACAGGAAGGCACCATGCACATAGCAGTTGAGGCAGGAAGCAAACAGCAGCAACATGACGTGTGAATTTTAGGTTCGGATGAGTTAAGGCTTCTGTTAAACATCTTTATCTTCTTCTGGTTAGAATCACTATCTGGAAAGAAAGAAAGAGAAGCGGTTGAAATAATGGTACGACAGGGGCAAGCCAGCAGTCAGAGCCCCCGCGGTGTCTGGAGCAGGAAAGCCCCACAAACGCCTATCACTGTTGTAGCGTCATCTGTGTCTCGTCCTATTTAATGCGCCAAATGCTCGAGCGCTGCCCAGGGCCAGCACACCCCGAGGCTTTCACCACGTGCGCGAACCTCGGCTGCTCAGTGACAGACTCATTCCTGCCTGACGGAAGGGCTAGGAAGTCGCGGCACAAACAGAGCGAGTCTTGTTAAAAATCAAAGTATCTGCAGAGAATCAGTGAAACCGTATCACCGGGGAGGGGAAACTGCCACAAAACCTGCTCTGCCTCAACACAGCATTACTGCTACACTCTGGGCACACACTTCACGGTCAGTCTGCTCCAGTGTTTCTGCTGACAGAGTTGTCATGCTGACACCTTAGGGAAACATTTTCCACGTGTGTTTTTATCAGCGCACACTGGCGCTCAGCAAAGCCCCTCTTCCGCGGGAAGGTACCTTTTCAAACCTGATTCTCGTAATGGCTCTGTCTCTTCTTTGACTTCAGCTCCTTCAGCCACTGAGGAGACTTTTCTTCTGACCTACGATATAAAAAAACCCCACTTTTTAATTATGAAAACTCATTACAGAAACAAAACTCAGAAATCCCCAGTTTCCCCTGCAGCCCATCTGCATGTAGTTTTCCCCACCAAAACCAGCATTAGCATCTTTCCGACACTGGTGGGAGTCTCTCACCTGTCCTCCTTCCCTACGCTGGAGGGCAGCAGTCTGCCACCAGGAGCTCCGAGCTGCGCTTGTGGTTTCGGGGATTTGAACGGCTGAGCAGAACTTAGCTCACCAGGACTCTCAGACTCTTGTCTTTTCCGCAGTTGGGCCTAAGTACCAAAAATAAAGAGAAGAGCTCTTTTTTTACAGCAGCATTCAGACTATTTTTTGGAATGCAAACCAAATCACTCCGATTTATAAACACACCAATATCCAGGCCTGGAGTCAGCGAAGGGATTCCTCCTAAACCCCGGCAGTTTTGAAAGCATCTCTGCTATCGCAAAGCTAATTCTTTTTCCAAATCACGGAGTATTTCCAGCCAACAGTTAACAGTGAGAAAGACAACTGCATGATTTTTCTACGCATCACACCCGCCTCCCCCAAACAACATCATCATCCTCAGCAAACTTCCCTCGCTCTGCGCCTAGAGAGCGCCCGCGGCTGCTGCGCCGCTTTAACGCGGCTGATGTGCTGCGCCCGCGCTCACCTTGAGAACAGAGTGGTCCATTCCTGGAAATACGGGAAGTCTCTGAGCTTGTACAGACGACGATCTCGCAGTACGCTGTATCTTGTCTTCCTCATCAGAATCTTCCTGTTGCACGGTTTTCTTCTCTTCTAAATAATTGTTTAAAAAAAGAAACCCACAAATGGGGCGGGGGGGGAGAACATTAATCAGCGGGCATCACTACCTGGCTCTAGATCTCTCTCTCCAGGCAAACATACACTAAGGGCACTATCAACACACCACAGGGCTGGGTGCAGTGCTCCCACAGAGATCAAAGCCACAAACACACCAAGTACTCAGCAACACAAAGATTTCTTGCCGACAGAGACGAGAGAGCAGGCGCTCCGAATTTAATGAATGCTGCTGCTTCTGAACATCTCAGTGGATCACAGAACGTGAGATAAATTTAGATTGGAAGAGACATCTGAACATTACCTGGTCCACCAGATAACTATGATAGAAAGAGGTCAGGTAGCAGAAACAGACTTTTTGAATAGGTCCCCTCAGTTACGGAACACCCCCAGCCTCTCTGAGGAGCAGGCTGCACCACCAGCGATTCCTCCGCTCAGGGAGCATCGGGGTATCTGCAGCACGAAGCACCGCAGCACCAGCGCGCTGCGGGTACTAAATCCTGGCTCTAACACGAGTGTGTGCATTAAGCCATTCGTCCACTCCCATGAGCAAGGATTTTCAACGCCCGCTGCATTTCCTTATTGCATCCCAAGAACAGGGCAGCAAGGGGACATCTTTAACAGAATGGATTTGAAGGAGTTGATTTATCCCTAACTTGGCCTCTTTAGTCCTGTAGTACTTATAGAAGCTAGAAAGAATATTTATGAGTACCTATAGCATATGAACAATTAGAGTTGCTCTTATCAGGAACACACAGGTTTAGGTAGGAAGAACGTGCTGGAGAACGCACCCAGCCGCAGCAGCTTCTAAACTCTATTTTTTTCAGTGTACAAAATTCTCGTATAGGTCAGCAGCCAGAAACTAAAGGAAATTGCATCCTGCTCTTCTGTAGCTCTGGTTACTGCGGCTTCCCCCACCCCAAAGGCTCCGAGGAACAGAGGGGAAGACATCAGTTAGAGGGTGACACAGCTCCAGGTACGTTATACCGCTCAGAAACTCCTGCCCTCACAACCAACTTGATGACAGCTAATTATTTCAGATAGTTGAGGGATACCTGTGGAATCTTTAAACATCCAGGTATTGTCTGGTTCTTCTGTCAAAGCAGATCTGCTTTCAAACTCCTGCCCTCTGCTTCTTCTAAGGGAGTGGGAAATAGGAGCCCGACGGCGTCTCTTCTTGCTGAGCTGTACACGAGTTTTCAGCGCGCTGGAGTCCAGAATAGTGGTTTGCTATGGAAAGAAACAAAGCCTTTACTTTCAACCAGCCTGAAAAGTCATCTCCATAATGATTTCCCAACCTACTTTAACGTGTTAAACCGATTCAGTTTAATCAAACTCTGTATATTTGCCTGATGATGATTCTTGTAGTTACTTAAAACTATATTAAAGAGAATTTATGATGAGGATATATTACATTGTGGCTAACTGGGTGTAATGTTGGTTCTTTGATCTCTCTTGGCTGTGGATGTCTGATCTGCATGAGTTATTTTACTAAAATAATAAAAAAAAACCCCACAACCCTGCAACAAATAGGATTTTGGTTCCTAGAGTGTTTTACGAACACAGGCCTTGTTAGCTAGTAGCAGCTGAAGGCCAGTAAGATGACTGGCATCTAAAAAAGGCCACTACAGAAAATTCTCTTGCAGCCCAGTGCTGTAATCTCAATGTTTCAATGACGAGATGCCATCCACAGATATTTCAAGCCGCTCACCAAAAACAAGACGACTGCAAGTTAAGCGTCGCGGCCTTCGGGTACTTTCTGTGACCAGCCATTTCAAACACACCCGTCTCCCCACGTGACAGCAAAGCGATCGCTCTCACAGAGCAAAGGCAGGAGCTGTAATTCCTTTATTTAAGGCAACTTGTTGTGAGAGACTTGGCTGTAACCCGCAAACATCACCGAGCCCCCCCTCCTTGGGAAGATGTGGTTTTGTTTCACGTCAGGAATAACCTACTGGTTAAACCAGCACGCTGCCAGCTGTACTCCAAGCTGTAAACGGTTTAAGGAAACCCCTTGAGCTGTCCAGGGAACAGTCCCCGCTACCTGCGGAACCACTGACGGACAGACAAAATGCCACCCGCGCTGTTAGGGGCTGCCGGCGCTCCCTTTACAGAGCAAAAACGTGTACTGGGGGCATCCTGGCAAAGGCTGGTTAACCCATACCGAGGCCGAGGCTGTGTTAGCGACTTCAAAGGACACTGCACCTCATCTAACTGTGTGTGGCCAAAAATGACTGTTGTCACGCTAGCTGCAAGATTCTTAAGTGTGAAAAATAAAAATCCTTTAAAATGCAACGGTAAACTACAGAAAGAGGCCAATTGTAAATAAAAGTAAACATCTTTATAGCCTTAAATCTGCATGGCTTACAGCACAGCAGTCACTAGCTATCTGTGTTAGTTAACTATGTGTCCAGTGTTCCCAGAGCCATTTAACTCTTCTGTTACAGCTCACTGAGGAGCAGGAAGAGAAGGAGCAACTGTATTACACCACTGGCAGACACTATCCCGGGCCAACAGCTTTTTGGCATCTCTCGGAACCCAAGCATTACAGGAACCAGAACAACTCTGTAGCTTTGATCTTAAACTTTTCAGGGAGGAAGTCAGCTCGGAAAATTCAATGTGATGAAGAAAAGGCAGAGGAAGATTGAGCACAGTTTCCAGAAGATACTGCTTTGCAGCGATTAACGCAGGTAACACCACAGTTAACACAGAGGAGGCCGCCTGCTTCCCGTGACGGTAACTTACATCGATGAACGAGAAGTCAGCGGCCTTTTCATCAGGGTAGGTGTCTCCCGGAGGAGGTAAATCAGTCCCATCAGTGGAGTCCATGTCAGTGCTGGAACGGTCCAAACTTGTGCTCCTTTGGTCTTTCGAGAGGTCATGGTGATCAGCCAGGGAGGCAGGTTCTGTCTGAGAGGACAGCGAAGAAGGGTGGCTATTTGGAGGTTGTTTTCTCGTCGAAATGACACCATTTTCAGAGGAAGGAGATTCAGGCACAAAGCTGCAAATTAAAATGCAATCTATGAGACTTCAGAGTAAACAAATACAAGTATCATTTGGATCACACCCACTCAGCAGATGATAAATAGAGGCAGAACCCAAACTATGGCTGCAGGTAACAGCGGCATCTTTGGAGGCAGCAGGTACCAGCAGCAAGGGCGCGGATCACTTCATCATCACGGCTTTTTAACCCCGTGGCTTTACAGCGTGCTGGATAACACAAGTATGCAGATAAATTCTAATAAGTTAATTATAATATGCTTTGATTACTTGGAATTTCTTTTCCCCAGCACAAAGGCCCCTTCAAACATATTATAATGCAAACAAGATGAGAGAAACAAGCAGCTCCTTAAAACCTGCTTAAATTTGCCCACTAGATGTATCAACAGCAGCAGACCCTACGCTTTGGCACCGTACACACCTGGAAACACTGAAGGGCCATACCCTGTTTGCAGGCCTCCAGCAGAGAGTAACCATTAAAAGATTCTTCTCTTTGCTCGTATAAAACTACCCTAAATACACATAAATGCTCATAACTACAAATCAATACATACCCTTCAGTGCTAGAGAATTCCTGCAGGACACTAACCTGCAGCCCTTTCAAGGGCACACCTTGCCAACACTTCTGTTGTTCATCTTCCCATTTTTTCCCTGGGAGGCCATGGGGGTTTTTTACATGTATGTATTATATTTAATTCATATTAAACTATTATTAACATATTATTACATATTCTGTTATTTATATGTGGTAGATACAAAAACTGTATGCAGACCTTTTCTGAAATCACAACCAGGCTGCGCACACACGTCTGGACCTGAGGAAAACGCGGGTGCCGTGGGAATGGCCCCGGCCGCCACGGCAGCTCCCGCCACACAGGACGTGCTCCCCACGTCCCCCCCAGCGGACTGGGTCATTCCCGTTTCACACGGCTCCAAGGAAACCGATGCATCATCAGCTGCACAGAGGATTTTAAACATTTTGGGATGCGATATTTAGATGCTAAGAGACACTGGATTTAAAAAAACCCGCAGCCCTTGTGTCCTGACAGCAGGAAGCTCTGGCAGTGCTCCACTGGAGCCGAACTGCGTTTTGTTTCTCTCACTGCCGCTAGTTTTGGTCCATGACAGACAGGGACCACAGGCAACAGCAACTCAGCGACCCGTAACTGCCAAGATGTTAAAGAGGAGAGAGGGCATCGCTAGTTTAGGTGGATCAGATGCTATTGGGAAGTTTAGCAGGTCTTAAGCAACACCACAGCCACACAGAGGTGCTACGGGCTCACGGATTCACTGTCAGGCAGAGCTGCTGGCCTCGGGGCAGGCGACCTCAAAGCACACAAAGAGCGAGCTGGCAGGGAAGGGGACTGGAGAGGGGCAGAAAGAGCAGTGGAAACCAGTACAGAAAGCTCTGCAGGGGAGAGGCTGAGCTGGTGCCCCTGGCCTGGGGACGGCGGTCGGGACGAACGCCCCGTGCTCGTTCGCAGCACAGAGTTAACCTTCCCAGGCCACCACTGAGTTGGTTCTCTAACCAGTCACTTCCCTAGAGTTTCTCTTTGAGCTCAGGGTGTATTTCAGGGAGAGGTGCCCAGCTGGCCAGAGCTTCTCCTCTTCCAGGATGCTGGAGGAGCTGAAGGGAGAGGAGGGCGGCAGGACCTGTGATGCTCCCAGCGCATTCCTAGAGATCTTCCCTTGCCCAGACTAACCGAAAGGAGCGGGAGTGCCAGGAAGAAAAGCTGTATTCAGTTCGGTGTCTCACATAGACTGGAGTATTCCTTAAAGCAGCAGGAGATTGTAGGGAACGTGGTAATGCTCTGCTGTCTGTAAAAACAGGGCTGTCTTGCTTCTAATTTTACAAGTTTCTAGTTTAAAAAGTAAAACCTAAAGTATTTCAGGAGTTCAGATTTTTTTTTTCTGCTTAACAAGAGTCTTTTGTTACTAAGCACCATTTTTTGAGCAGGGATCTAGGAAAACTTCTAAAACAACAAAAAAACTTGAACACGTATGCATGAATATACGCACACTTTTAAAACAATAGCCCTTTGGCACAAATAGACCATTTGGCAGAGTCCCCAGCGATAGTAGTCTTGGGGGAAAACACTCAGGAATCTGCTGTTGAATGACAACATTTTATAAAGCAGCAATAATGATACAATGTCCAGTCTGGCAGAGCAAAGGCTGCACAGAGGATTTCCAGCACACGAGGAGAGAGAATGCCTCTTCCCTCCTTCAGCAGTGGGCCCCAGGATAATTAAAAAATGGTACTAATGAGCTCCAGGGGGAAGGTTTTGTCTAGTATTTTTGCTTTGAATGATGTTTGGATATTGGCTTTAGACCCACTAGAACATGGAAGAACTTAAAGACAAGAGACAATCTGCAGACTGATCACCTTTCATGGAAACTTAAAGGTGTAGGAAAAGGATCCTGCCTGATTTCCATGTCCCAGAAAGCCTCTTCCCTCCTCCATTCCAGGGCTTCAGCTAATACGCATTACTGAGATGTTAGGCGTCTCTTTCTATCACTTCAGTAAGATTTCCAGTTTTGTGAGCATATCTGTAAGCTACTGACAGTGTTCTACAGGTGTCACGTACAGACACTCACTTCTCTGAAAAAATATCCATCATGTCGTGCACAAAGGATCAGCAGAACGGTTATCACAAACAGGCCATCAACTACAATCCATCTTCGCTGTCACTTGCCATTAAATTTAATTAGTTTTAGCAAGACAGCGCTAAAAGTCCATAAAGAATGTGTTGCTTCGTCATGTGAAATTAGGAGTCAACAAGGAAAGGAATCCAACGTTTCACAGTACCACGGCTGAGGAGTGAGAATCAAACGGCAGCTCCCGCTGCTGGCCCAGGGCACCACGCAGAAATAACGCCCCTTTGAGAACACCCTTCGGATTCCGTAACTGCAGCTGCCCACCTTTCACAGGCGGCCCACAGCCTACAGTGGGTTTTCTTTTCCCAAACTCTGCTGTAGTCTAGCTTCAAGGAGTTGAAGAAACAAGTAGCTAAAACCTGATGAAGTCAGGGCTGTGTAGATCCAACACCTAAAAAACACAGTCCTTGTTCTGTAAGAGAGAATCGTTCTTCCTTATGAAGACTGTTCTGACCTAAAAGGAAGAATTTTCTATGATGTCAACTTGGAAAAGCTTACTAAAGCACTTCAGAAAAAAATAAAAATAACATCTTTTATATAAGCTAAGAAAAATCCGATTAACACCTCCAAATTAAACCATCTCCTTCCATTCGAACAAGTTGTTTGCCAAAGCCCATCACAACCAGCCAAGAGCAGCCCCTTATGCTCCTTCCAGCCATAATTAAGTTCTAGCTGAAAACGATCCTTCCCCCACCTTCCTCACAGCTCATCTAGTGAAAGGACCCCGTTTGTCCTGTTCCCATGCAGCCAGGGGGGTTTATTTTTAAATTCTCCTCTCAGAAAAATGGAGTTCATTCACAGATGCAGTAATGAAACACTGCTAAAGGGGAAAAAAGCTTCAGGACTCAGACGGTGGAAGATGCCAGGACATGGAAGTTTCTCCACAGCGTGGCAGCAAGTTGGTGACATTGGTTTGTCCCCTGCCACCGCGGTCCCCACTTGCTCCCCAGGCACCCGTTCCCCAGTGCTCACAGCCGCGGGTTCAGCTTGGGCCGAACGCCGGCTGCGAGGGCGTACTGGGGGCGTGAGGAACACAACCCCACGGGCCATACTGCCGACAAGATAAAAACCCTAAGGGAAGTGAGCCAGGCGAAACAGGAAAGCTGAACTATCCCAGTTTCCTGGAAGTTCCTGCAGAGGAGACGACCGCCTCGGCAGCGGCCGGACGTGGAGACGTGCTCCAGTCACCCATGGCAAGGGGGGCAGAGCGCCTGCACTTGTCCTGGCTTCCAGTTCATAAAGAAGAAACTGCAAACAAAATGCAGTTTCAGTATATTCCAGGAAGATTTCCATTATAAATTTAATATTTAAAAGTACATTACTCTCATTCTTCTCGAAGTGCTTGAATTAATACCCCAGTAATTCCCCCCAATAAACCCGCTAGAGCAGAGCAACGGGGTGGCAAAACGCTGAAAGGTCACTGCGCTGTCATTAGTATGTTGTAAAAAACGAAAAACCTAAACATTACCAACAGTGAAAACAAAATTCCCAGACATGGGGAGTGAGTTCAGTACTGGTTCAATAAACCAGAATTTTTTTAGGTGGAGTTTTTCTAATCCGGAAGAACCCTCCAGGTTTGAAGGCGCATTCGAAAGCTGTCTGTTCTGGAGCTGAGACAAGCACCTTCGCTAAGAGACTGATTTCAGAAAATGTCTGTAACATACTGAAATCAAAGTTAATTTTACAGAAAACTTGGATGTCACTGTTGGCACGTCACTTAGCTCACTGAACTTCAGGCTGAAAGCTGCCCTGATCTCATAAACAATAAAACATTTATAACGCAGAGTTCTCAAGCGTAGAAGACACCGACATAATTGACACTAATGTCTGCTGTAAGATCTCAACGAGTATAGCATTAAAACCCAAACAGAGAAATGCTACCTTCATACTATGCAGAGCGGGTAAGACACTGGCTCGAACAGCGCAGATCAAGCTCTGACTTACACAACAGCTGTAAAATACAAAACCCCTCACACTTGAGTGCTCCAGCTTTATCTCATGAAATGATTTTCCTAACCGAACGTGTCAGTAAAGGTGCAGCGTACGTCACCCCACTGTCGGAGCGGGGCCCTGGCCTTCGGAGCACCCTGTTCAGACGGGTTTGCCTTTCAGCCGGTCCAGCAGCACGGCCTGTACGGGCAGTGTTAACTGGCACGGGAGAGACCGAGTTTCCAAAATGATAAAATAAACCAACCCCAGAACTGTTAGTGCACCCTGTCTAACCACAATCAGGCACCTCCTTACCTACCTGAGCAGGAGGAAAATCAGACACTTTGAGCAAAATGCTCCCAGAACCCCAGTACCACCCAGCAGAGGCACGTAGCACACTAAACCACGTTCTGAACGTGAAAATGGACATTTCTAGTTACAATTACAGACACTTAAATACAAAGCACAGAAAGGTTTTACTACCTATGTTAATCTAGTCAAAGCCATTTGGTGTATCTACAGGAAAAACATTTTTTTCTCAATACCCTTCCACCCGTTTTGACACTAAAAAGTAACACCTAACTTGTGCTTCACATACTAGTGGACTTGTTAAATCTATTCCAGTCCAAGTTGGTTTTGTCATGACTTACAAAAGTGGTGATACTGCATTCTCACTGGAGGACAGAGAATTTCAAACCTTATTGCGATCTGCAGAAAATTAAATAAATATTCCTTCACTTCTAGACTAAAGAAATGGTACAGTCGCTGAAACTGAGCATGCAGCTTTAACAAACCATATACACACCCTCAAACCACCAGTTCTTCTCACTACTTGGGTAAGGAGAAGCTTGAGCATGGTGGGGGGACCTGGCTCCCCCTTACCTGTCCCCGCTGTGCCGCTGCTCGTTCCAGGTGCCGTACTGGCTGTCGGGCTCCTGCACCAGCGTGTCAGTGTCCTTCGCCTCCGGGGGCTGTCTGGAGAAGCACTGCTTCAGCTGGTCCTGCAACACAACAACAGCAACACCTCAGCATCCCTTTACCCCGTGGCTATAGGATTAATAGATTTTATTTGAAACAGCGGTTTGGTATCTACCAAATAAACTTTGCACTGTTTTTCTGCACAAATAACTGGTTCTAGAGGCCAGAACTGACTCTCTGGCTTTAGTAACTCCATATTGCCCTCGTATTGCTCTTGTCTCCAGGTACACACAGTTTTTAGAAGCACCTATGCAAACATGAAGAATTCTGCTGGGGAACACGTTTCAGCTCCCCAAGCACACAAGGGAAACATCCACTCTACTGCTCTTTTGCTAGGCGTAATAGAAGGATGACTTTTTTTTCTTTTCCCCCTCCTCTCAGCTCTTTCTTTGAAAGACATTCAAAATAAAAAGCATAAATAAACAAATAAGCATAGACACTAGAAAGCCTCTGACAAACCGATGCGCACTAATGAAAAGTTCAAACACGAGGTACAGCGTAGAGGGACAGACCACGGTGGTTTTGCTGTGTTCCGCTCCGACCTTTATTTCCCAAGTGTTTTTATTTCATAGATCCGCCACGTCCCGCAGAGGCAAACGGCGCATCCCAGGACCCTTCCCTTGCGGGGAGCGGGTCGGCTCCTGCGGGCAACTTCAACGTGCAGCAGGCCCTGAATATGGCACCGTGGCACCTTTTGTTCTGCAGTTGCATTGTGTTACACACCCAAGTTAGATAGTTACTGAAATAATGCCTTGTGTGTAGATAATTAGATATCGGCCCCTTTCACATCCATTACCATGAACACACACACAAGTATGGCTTTCGGTGCCATGTCCGCTCTGCTTACGGAGATCGCATCTGATAGCAGATGACATTGTTTCCCACCTGCCCGAAGCTTTTTCTCTCTTTAAAAATAAATAAATAAATAGAAAATAAAAAACTAAAGACCCCCCCTCAAACCCACCCAGCAGAACCTGCCGGTGGGAACCACCAGCACCCATTTTGCTACAGGCAGCACACACAAAGCAACAACCATATTCAGTGAAAATGGATGCCTTAGTATCATGGCAGGGGGTGGGGAGGAAAGAGATTGTATGTTTTCTCGTATCCTCAATTTTGTAAACCTAAAGAATGCTGCCCTGAGTGTATAAAAAGGGTAATTCCCCAACTCTGACACTTGGCTACCGCAGAAGTCCTGTACTGCCTGCATCTTCTCTAACAAGTTGCTCGTTTCCCCAGCCGCACTGTCAGCTCTTCTCGGGTTCTGTCAGACTCGGTGCTGCTGACAAAGTGGTTTATTTTAATGCCGAGTGAAATACGGCACAGAAGGCTCCACCACCTATTCCAGCTATTAGCGTGGACCGTTACCAGACCAAGTAAAATTCTCCATTTGTAATATACAAATAAAACAGGGGCTCAGTTTGAGAGTTACAAGGACAGAAGTTTCCTGCATTTCATCTTCCAGATGTTCCCACAGCCCAGTGACCCCCCCCAGTAACGCTTACACTTTATCCACAGATACATACGTGTATGTCCAGAGGTAACCCGAGTTCTTACACTTTTCAATCCATCCCAGGTACAAGCTTGCAACCGCCAGCCAGGCGTGCCCTTCTCACAGCTACACCAGTGGTAAGGGACAGCGGTGTACTTCTGGGAAGCCACCGGGGCCTTTCCTCCTGCTTGGCTCGGGCACGTGTTTTGGGTGCCACAAACTCCCTCTCTGGCCTCCCGACCTCACGGCTGGTTTACACCAGGGCCCGAGCTAACAGTCCTGGGCTCAGCCTCCTGCTGACACTTGGTGGCCACGTAGCCTTCGGCAAGCGGACACACTTCCAGGAAAGGCACTGACAGACGCAGGTTGTGACTATCGCTTTCCCCCCCGCTGTCCGCGCTAGGTCAGGGTTGGTTTTTTCCAACTTGATGCTTGTTACGGATTTTTTTCAACCCCAGTACCAATACCCGGCACACGTACTGCCCAAAGAGCAGACGACCCAACAGGCTGCACCGTGTCACGCCTAAACACATTATCTCCAGGCAGAGTATATACTGTGTTACTTGCTAGACAAACTCAGTGTTTCTAGGTAGACACCTAACCCAAAAAGCCTAGAAACAGGCGGAGCGGCAGAACAGCCCCTTTGTTTCACTGCATTTAGGAGACACTGTTTATACAGCGTGCGGTGTTCTCAGGAAAGCGATGGCTGCAAGGAGAAAACGTGCACAACCCAGATAACGCCAGTCGGCAACCAGAGGAAAGAAATACTGATGCAGATGTATATTGCCCTTCCGAAGGCTCAGTAATTCCTGATAAACTTCTACACTGCAGACAAACCGACCAGCACACATTCCTCAGCTTCAGGCAACGTTTGACTTGATGTTACATATATTTCAACTTTGAGGTGCGGTTTATAACCAAAATGACACAATTACCATTGCGCGGTTCTCTGCTAAAACCGAAAGGAGACTGAAAGAAATGATGTCACTGCTTCTGCAGACACTGGGAACTTAAATTCAACAAAACAAACTGAAAATTCTAGACGTAAGGAGTAAGACGCTCTGAATTCTACAAAATCATTTTGTTGCATCGAGTCACGTCAGCACGTTTTGCTTCTGAAGGAAGCTCCTTATTTCAGAAGACGACTGTGCGTCTTTCCCTGCCGATCCCTTGGAGCCTCCACTTTTTAATAGGCCAAACAATTAGCTGGGGAAAAAAAAATAATTCTTTCAAGTCTACAAGTCACTCTTTAGTCCTAAATTATTTAAAGATCCTGGCTTCTACCAGCTGCGAAGAACAGCAGAGACTGAACTGGGGGCTGATAACCTGGCCAGCTAGCCGAGAGAAAAAAGGAACCACGTAGGAGGGAAGTGCGAGAGGTAAGATGCTCCCCCCAGCCTGCGGAGGAGGTGTCACCTGGGGGGACCGAGGGGGACGCAAAAAGCCATTTATAGCTCGTGCAGCTCGGAGGAGACGGTGTGTGCTGATGAAGGAAGTGACAACACACCATAAAGATTATTCTTTCCAGTACGTGATTATCAGCAAGCACAAGTTTTATGGTTGTTCTTTTTTTTTGTTCCGGAAGATCTCTCTAGTATCATCTTCACCGCGCTCCAGAAAGGCTCGAGGCAACCTGGTAAGGCTGGGCGCTGGCCATCAGGGCCTTGGAGGTGACTGGGCAAAATCTGGTCCCTTCGTTTTCAAAGTGTTTCCTCTCAGTAACTATAAGCATATTTAAAAAACAAACAAACAACAACAAAACTGCCAAAAATCCCACAACACAGTAGAAGCTAGTAAAAAAAATAAGGGGGATTGGGGAGGGGGTACTTTTCTCTACTTCCATCCTCTTTCAGCCTTCATGCCGCCTGGACAGCACTTGCTATTAAACATGCTATTGAGTTGCTATTAAACCTCTGGGATTTTTAAATACCAGTGAAAATTACACAAGTTCTGAGAACTACGCACACGTACTAGTGTGTTTTACAGCCGAGATGCTTTTAGACACAAGCAACCCAAATGAGATCATACAGCTACATTTGCATTTCCTGGCACTAACATTTTACTTGGAACAACTTGGTGTTACAGAAAAAGAGGATGAATGAAGAACAAACCTGGATTACAAATCCGAAGCTTTAAAACATAGGAGAGAGAGGGAAAATAACATAAGACTTACTGAAGGTGCTAGAGCGGCAATTTTTTGGTCTGCCACAAGCCTGTGTGATCACACAGTGTCCTGTATCAGGTTAATTTAGAAAAAACTATAGAATCCAGACAGAAGCACCCCACCTACTGCCTGGTAGTGCTTGCGACACATCCGCTGGCACAAGAAGATGCCCTAAAGCCAGTTTTTACCCAACTGCTGGGAGGAGAAAGGATGAAACACTTTCCGACATGTACTGCTCCCAAAGATGAACAGTTTCTGCTGTTCCCTAGCCTAAGTCCTAATTTAAAGCTCAGCTCTTCAGATGGATGAAGACAGTATTTATTTATTAACCGTACAAGCCCTGCAGAACAGGAGACCCTGCAAGATAAAGAACTGACACATTTGGCTTTGACTTTTGTTGCTCTTAAGGACAGATCTGCTCTGAACAGAAACCTTTTTTCTGTAAGAGACATAACTCAAAGTTGTGCTAGTACCTGTGATCCATTCTCTTTCTTTATGCATCCCTTGGAAGAAGAAACCGAAGTTGAAAGGGGAGGCGTACAGCCTGTGACGCTGGGCCAGGTACAGCCGCTTCCTCCAGAAATGGGATATCCGTGATACAGTAAAAACAGACATTTCAGAGGAAAAGTCAATAAAAAGAGGGGTCTGGTGTCATCTTAGTGCACAAGATAAATTAGGAATTTTCTCATCTATAATCACAGAAAAATCTTGGCAATCAAATAAATACTCTCGATCCAGTACTCAAATGCTGTAATTCTCCATGCTTTGATCTTTAACTTCCTAATTCTTATAACAGTAGCCAGGAAAAAATCAACTTAATTTTCATATGAAATAAACCAGCCAAGTTATATACTGATTTGCCTCTAGTTCTTCTTCTAAAATGAGACATTATGATTATGCCTCTCTCAGTGCTCCCTTGGAATTAAGCTGGGTTTGGCAATAGTCCAGGGCTGATTACTCCTGCAATTTCCAGTTCCTGAAAATGATGCACACACAGTATTGGCCCTACCAGCGCAGAAATTAACCGTAACTAAGAGTGAATGCATACATTTATGTGAAACACTCTTTTGCACTGATGTGAAATAAAGACCTGGCATATGAGGAATACCAGTTGAAAGAGATCTCATGAGTCAGAATCTGCACAGACAGTTTCAAAAATATCTTTGTTTGCAAGAGACGGAGACATCAGACAGCCAAAATGACACCCCGCAGCTTGAGGTGCAAAAATCTAAAGTTAAAACCCACTGGCATGAAAAGAATATGAATAGGGAATGGCGCAGTGGAATGAAGTCTTGAACCATCCATCTTGTTAACACAAAGCTCAAAAGAGAAAAACATTTGCTAATTCCTTGAGAAGTGCTTTTTTTTTTTTCCCTCCTCCTTTTAATTAGAAAAGGAGAGTTTACAGATCCAGCAAAGTGTTCCGGTTGTTCCCAGGCAGTACGGCAGGAAGGTGGCAATACCCCTCACCCTATTAACTGTTTATTCTATTGTTTCATAGTTGACTCTGCTTCGACCAGGACGCTGGGCTAGCTGACCTCCAGATGTTCCTCCTAACCTGAGCTATTCTCCAAGTATTCTAATGTTTCCCAGGATTATTACTAAGAGGTAAACTACGTATTTTAGACCACGAGCAGAATTATCAGGAACATAACACCGTATCAAACCAACCAACAAAACCCAACACAGTAAGAGGACCTTAGAAACTATACAAGATTTCACAACCCATCTATTTTTTTCTTCGTAAGCACCCAAATGCCAAAGCAAGCGGAAAGCCTGACTTTGTGGAATCGGCGTCCCAGATTTCCATATATACTTACTATCCGGCGAATTAGTGCTGCCCACAAAGAGTAAGTCATGTTCAAGAGCTATGCTCCGGCTAGTTCCTGGCAATCGGGCGAGAAGATTTACCAACTGTCTTCAAATAAATTGTTGAAAGGAGTGAGTGCCTTAGGGTGATGTGCCTGGGAGAAGGCAGCACCTTCTGCCTCCCACCCCACCCTCCACGCTGCAGCGACAGATAAACAGTTCCAGGAATTGGACATTTTCTTTCTGACCTCACTGATGAGGAAAGTTAAAAGACCTCCAGTGTGGGCTCCACCCACAGGCATCGATACAGCAGGACGCCTTCCCCAGCCCGGTCAAATACCCCCTTTGGCACAATAAATACCTTCAAACCCAGGAAGCACTTTACTAACGCTGGAGACCAAGTCTAAGAGCAGTGACAAAAGGAATTAACTGATCTCATGCCCTCAAGGTCTTCACATGGCTACATAGGCCATCTCCACCACTGCCAGCGGGTAAGGAGACTGCGGGGAGCAGCCTTGGGTCTGCAGGAGGGACATGCCACTGGCCCCAGCGCCCTCCTGGATGGGGCTGGAGAGGACAGGCTGGGTTAGCGGGGCGGGGGGGGGACTGCTGCAGAGGTGGGCAGGCACACCTCGGGGAAACAGGAGCGTGCCCAGCTGCCCCAGCCTGGGTCCAACCGCGCTCTGGAATGCTCACCCCCCACGTACTTAGCACTGTTACAGCCCAAGGATCTACACTGGTCTACTCAAAACCCCTTTAAATGCAAACGTGTAATTTTTCCGTGTGCAGTGGAGTACGTACCAAGTCCCACGGTATAAAATATTCTCATAAATGATATCAGCCACTACATCCCCACTGTTGCTATGCAACCCAGGCCTGCCTCAGCCATGTGTGTTTTCTCTACCTCTTCCACCGGGATACGACAAGCAACAACCAATTATATCCCTAATGGTAAAAGCTGACAACGTTTACCTTACGAAACACGGGCTGTTTTTAGAGGGTCACTGGTTTAATTCTCCACCTTTTCATGGCTTCCCAGCTTGATGCACGGGCCTGATTCCCAACCGCTTCCCCCTGGAAAGGCAGGGCAAAAACTGCAGAAAAGCAGACCCACGTCCGCAGAAATAAGGGGAAGGGCAGTTGTCCCTTCCAGCCCCCAACCCGAGGGAGCAAATGCCGGGAGTAATTTGGGAACAGCCAGTACCCAAGAGCAACCGGACGCAGAGGGCGGAGAAGACCCCGAGCTGCTCCCGCCCAGGCGCACGGTTAGCTGGGCTGCCCTGCTGTGAACCGCTTCACCCTGCACCCACCCTGCACCACCAGTCCTACGGCCATGCAGCAGGAAAGCCAGCCTTAATCTTAGAAGCAAAACTCTTTGCTTCAGTACTCTATCTGAATTGAATCAAAACAAAACTAAATCCATCATGTTTGACGTATATCCCTTTGAAACGTGTCCATGCCTTATGTTACGGTAAAAGTGTCTTCACCTTAATCCAAACACCCAAACGGCACAAGAGACCTAAACACTACAAGTGATTTGCCACGTGGGTTAGCTCAGAGCTGACGGGGATCCTCCTCGCCACACCAGCACAAAATGTTCACTGCCAACAGCAAAAAAGGAGCCGGAGGGAATCATTGCCAGCAAGTTCAATGATTTACTCAAGTTCAAACCGCATGATCCCAGCAACACTTTTCCAGCCTAAACCTGAACTCCCAGGAGGCTGAATGCTCTCACAGCTCCCCAAACCCTGGCATTTTCCACACGTGTTGAACATTCAAAATGACTTCCCCTGCTTGCAGGTCTTTAGCTAATTGCTTCTCCTCCATTAACGGATCTTTCACTCCTAACCCCCAGCTCTGCTGTGCCTGCCGGAGCCGGGTCCAGCTGAGACGCTCACGATTTGAAAGGCAGTGGCACCAAAGACCCAAAGCCTGGCCGGACCTGACTTTAGCCACAAGAATGTGGTCCAATTAATCCAGATTAAGATAGTTTTCCCAGGAATCTGGTTACCATCATGCAATGAAACCTACTCCCTGCTTTTGCAGTGACTCTCAGTGAGGTTAAACCTCCTGGCTCCATTCAGGATTTCAAAGACATTTTAGAGTTTGTCATTTTTATATAGCCTGAAAATAGAGCTGCTCCAAATTGCTCTGAACACTTACCACGCACATAGCGTGTGGTTTCAGTGCAAGGCTGAAGACAGAGCAGAGGTTGAGTTGATGTGCAAAAAGCAGACAAGAACCAAGGCTTAAATATACATCTTGCTAGCCACGACAGCACCTCCTCCGAGAGGTGGGAAAGCAAGAAAACAAAGCGGAGCAGAGGAAATAGGTGGGAATCTTTAAAATCCCTCCTATATCAACATACTACATTTTTCTTCTCAGCCTTAATGGAATTAAACGCCACGAAAGCAAAGCCAGCGGGATCAGAGCCAGAGGCACGCCGGGCTGCCCATCAGGAAGATTTTGAGCAGCATCGTGGTGCCCCAGCGAGGAACCGGCTCTCTCCCGGAGGGCACACGCAGCTCTCGGCAGCGTTAATGGACCTTGGCACTAGGAGTTGAACAGGATCCCTCATCTTCAACACGGCAGGAGGCACAAGCCAGAACAAGACAATTTTATACTGTTATGCTAGGAAATGAATATATTTGCTTTTTTTGAAAAGCTACATGCTCGGAATCAACACCTCCTACTAGAAATGCTGTTATTTCACAGCTCTTCTGCACAGTTAACGTTTTTCCACAGAAGACACAAGTTAAACTTCAAACAAACACTCCTGAGCAGAAGGGCTCTTTAGTTTCAAGTCTAGACTTAATGATGTACAGAAAGCAACAGGATTTCTTGACAAGAAGGGAATTACACACAGGCAGGCTTTGGAGACTGGGCACTGCTCGTTTAAACAAAACCCTCCAACAGTTTCCATGCTGTACAAAAGAGCAGTCAAAATACACGCAGGCAGACCAGTGATCCGCCGCTGGCCTTCCCTGAAACCATCAGAATGTTACAAAATCTCAATTAAAAATTGGATTGCCAGTTGTGTTCAGTGACGTTTTTGCTTCATGCAAGCGATGTCCCCCTGAAAGCTGACTGCTAGCCCTTAGTGCTTTACGAAAAAGGCGAATGAGCACAAAGTGACCGGCTCTGAATATATTTATGTTCTTTTCTTATGCCCTAGGAACATGGTAAAAATCCACTCCTTGCAGCCAGCCTAAGTAAATCACAGAGTGAAATTGTCTAAGTGATTATTCCCGTCAAAATAACAAGGGGACAACAAAGGCAGCCTACTAAATACCCATCACTACAGTTTTATGGCCCAGATTCATGCTGCCAGCTATGTTCATGGCCTGTTAAACCACAGAAAAGTTATTAAGAATGAAAAAGCATGAACTCTTTCAGTATTGGCCCTTCTATCTTCATTAATTAAACTGAACAGCTTTACTCCTCCCCCTGCCCCAGAACAAGACAAACAACTCATTTTTAAAAGGGTGCTTTCTGCAAACAGGCTTCACGCTACCACAACAGCTCGCTGGGAATTTAAAGATAAAATTCCATTTACTGACAGTAGAAAAAAAACATCTAGAAGTAATTTTGAGAGCAATTCGTTGCGCTTTCGGTGAATAGTAGGGCAGGATAGTTTGGCAACTATTTGTTGTAGGGTCTGTATGAAAATAGCCAAGCTCAGAATAAAAGCGCCGCCTTGGATTAACTTCTTCTCACGAACAGGCTGTTGAAGGGTGTTCACCATACGGGACAAACATCGGCGGACAGACCTTGGGTGAACTCAGAACAGAGCACGCAGACCAAAGCTCTTTTAAAAGCAGAGACACAACCCCAGGCGACGTGCAGGTGAACGGCACGCGTACAACTCAGAGCAGGTCCTCACAGCACTCCTCGGTCCCTCGCCAGCTCTTCAGCACCAGAGAAGGATCCTACTCAAGTGTAAAGAGTGAGAGTCCACCCGCTTTTCCAAGAAACGAGCTGCCTGCACGAGCTTGTACTGGCTTAGAAAGAAACATCGTAAAGATTTAAAAAAAAAACCAAGATGGGAATCTCAACCTCTCGTAGAGTGGATGGTGGTGGAAGGGCTGTAGGATGCAACAGGAGCCCTCGGAAGGGCCAGGCGCCCTCCCAGCATACCTGGGACACGTGCAGAAAAACAAACACTCCGCTTCCACCTTTCCTTTGGCACTGCATTAAAACCGAACCCAAACAAAGTAACTGATGGTCTCAAGATCAAGCTTAAATGAAAAGACCGTTTGCATCAACTGAGCAGCACAGCAGAAAGCGAAACACCGGTAAATGTACTTTGGGGTGATTTTAGCACCCATCAGAACAACTCACGCAGACCCCACGCTAACCCAGAATTAATCGTTTCTGCTCTATTTCAAAAGTCTTCTCCCAAAGACTCTGAAACACCCCTGAGGATTTCCAAAGTTTTGTGGTTGATGCCCACAGTCTGAAAGTAGCTAAACTTCTCGAAAAGAAACGAACTACCACACTTTTTTAGCGGTGTAAGGGGATAGCTAAGGAACGGAGGGTGTGAAACGACTCCCCCGGTTTTACTGTACGGCAACAAACTTCGAGATCCAGAACTCGCAGCGTGGGCTGTGAAGCGAGGTATCACACCTGTAATACATGACTGGTATTACCATGACTAAAACATGGGCAGTGTTCAATGAAAGTATCTCTGCTCCTCACAGAGACACTGAGCTGATGAGGCGAAAAATGGAAAAAACTCAATAAAAGTGTCTGGGAGAAAGATCAACTTCCATTTAAAAGGTTTCATTTAGAGTAAAAACTTCTGCAAGCTCAGCTGCAGATTCCCAGATCCGATATTAATAAGCCAGAATAATGAGACAATTAAAATCGGTCCCATGCCATCGCGTGCGGATGGTTTTCAGCACACGGGACGGGGAGCAGCAGGGCCCGGCCCTTCCCGGGTGCAGCAGCCAGCAAGTTTCTTCAGTCCACAGTGACACCTTTTTTCCCTAAATTAAGTATGAGAACACTGTATTACATCTATTTGTAGAAAATACTGTCAGACCAATTAAATTGTTTCAGTGGAAATAAAAAGGACAGATGACGAGCTCTGAAGAACATGAACAGACATGAACAGGCGGCCACAAGGCAAGGGAGGAAGGCAAAGCTCGCTGGGGAACGGCCATCGATGAGAAACAGCGTGCACAGGGGCTGTGCTAGGAGTGAAGGCAGGACAAACGACAGTATTCCATTTCAGTGAAGAAATTACTAGGAGTACTACAGCGAAAAAGAATAATTAGAAGATTCATCTTTTTTCCCAAACAGTCTGCTGCTGAATATACCAGAGAAGTACTTAAAATAAAAGTTGTTCCTGCACCTCTGTGACCTGCAGATTTCCACGCATTGAATTCTGACGGATCAGCTCCTGGTTTGAGATCCACAAGATACATTAGTTTTCGCTGTCAGGCTTTCGTCCCTTGATTGTCCTAGCTGTTAAGCAATTCTGAAAAAGATGGCTGTTCTTCCTCTAGATTCAGAATCAGACTGCTCTGTGCTAGACATCTGTTTATCTAGGTTTAATTTAAGGCATACAGATTTAAATTTGAAAAAAAAGAAAAAAGAAAAAAGCGGAGTTAGAAGAGATTTCATAAGGCACAAATTAAATTCAGTGTGTCCTGTGTATAAGGACTGATTCCCACATAAAAACCAGAGAACTGTATTTCAGATAAGGCGCACCCACCCAGCAGAACCTCCTCCCTGCAGCGCTACAGAGAACCCCGCGCGCCAGCGGCAGAGCCGGGTCGGGATGTCAGCCCTGCCAGACATCCAACAGGAAAGCGCACCAAGGTACGAACAGGAAACAGGGAATACGTAATCCCGGAGCTGTTACAGTGAAATGTTTGAAAAGGAACTGATACCCTCTCTCTTGCAGCCTGATTCCTACTTTTACGACCTCCAGCGAGGAAATAACCAATTGCGTCAAACCCTTCCACTCCAACCCCACAGCTCCTCTGCAGACCAACCACTCTTACAGCCCAGAAAAAAATGCAACGTCCATGAGCCCCTCCCCAGCCACCCAGCCTGCCGTAGACACCAGCTGAAGTCTGCTGCAGCATGTTATCCATCTGGTGCCGACCTGCCAGTTTCCCCACATTTAACAAGATTGGGACCCGCACCTACAGCAGTGGAACAGCCCTGAGTTTTCCCACTCGCATCCAGCAGACAGCACGGACAGCATCAGCCCTTCGCCGTAACAGCTGCTACAAATATGAGGCAGCAACTTAAGGACAGAAGTAAGCAGGAAAAAAAAGACAATTTTTGAGCCTAAGCATTTTTGTAAAGTCCCAGATATCCAAATAAATGGATGAATACTTTAAATACAATACTCTTAATTCCTCTAGAAGACATCTGAAGCAGTGGCAGGAGATCCACACAAACCGTAACCTATTATTTCCCTTGGGTATGTAATGTGAAAGCCCACTACGGTCACCAGAGGGGACAAACGGACAGCTACATCCACGCAGCAGAATGCACTCTCACACCCCCACCATCTTTCACCCCAGCAGCAAGCTTACTCACACTACCTTAAATTGTGCTGTTTGACTTGAGTTTTGACGGGTTTCTTGGTCTTGCACGATGCCAAGCTCTCCGCCAGCAGCCACCAGGACAGCAGGGACGGGAGCTGGACACCACCGGCCCTCGCTCACAAGCCAGCGAGCCCGGCTGCTCCTCGTTCAAAAACTGAAGTGTCAGCACGGAGTGACATCCCTAAACCCAACAAGTCTGCTTATGATGAATTACGTGCTTTACACTAATTCCATAGGGGTTTTGTAGAAAAATGTTAGTAGGTCCAAGGACTATGTAAAACCAAGACCCTGCTCCAGCCAGATAAAAAAAGTAATGGCTCAAGGTCCGCGCTCACGAGTTGTTCTAGGGAAAACGTGATGGTACAAACTAGGAACTTTCACGAGTGCCAAGACCTGAAGTTTGAGCACAAGTTAAGCCAAACTCACACATAAAGCCAAGCACATGCAAAAATGACTGCTGAAACAGGAGCAGCAGCTCCAGTGCCCGTCACCAGGGAATGAACTGGAAAGGTCACCCTCTGCCTCACGATTTCTGCTCCGTAAGCAGCGCGCTGTAAGGACAGTAGGGCAGTTGCTCTCTGCAGTTCCACATTTCCATTTTTCAGTCTTCACTTCTTTCAAACAAGTTTTTTTTTGTTTGAATGATCCTAATAAATCTAAAATATCAGCTTAAAAAAAAAACCTGACAGAGCTTCACCGTGCTAACACCGTAACAGTGGTTACCAAATATTTTCCCCTTCATTCTTTTGTGCTTACTTGCCAATATTTTCTTTTCCACTACAGCCAAACAGGAGGTGAACAGCAAGCCAGGACAAAAATGCTATAGCCATAACTGATAAAAAGTACTGGAAATAGCCCGGACAAGAACGCCACACCTGCCCAAGGAATGCAGCTTTACCTTCAGTCAGTCAGGGAACAAACCTCTGCGAGGCCACATCAGAACTTCTTGTATGTACAGTTTCCAATGAATACCCGTTGTTCAAAGAAGAGGGGGAAAAAAAAAAAAAAAAAAAAAAGGAAAAAACCACAAAACCAAAGCCAAGACTTTTTAGCCACTTCAGAGAGCTCAGGGTGTACCCACATGCTGGTACAAGGCTTTGGTCTCATCCCACTCGAGCCAACCACAGTAGCTGTTACCAGTTTCAGGTACAATCCAAAGCACCAGTTTGGGCTCCTCTCCATGAAATAAACCAGAAGAAACAGGATTCATTTACGTTTCAACACACCACAAAGCAAACCATTGCTGCTTTGCAGTATTTGCAGGAACTAGAACCAGGGGTGTCGAATATTGCCGGCAAGGAGCCCCAGAGACCCCAGCTCAGCGACCAGAGCCCGCACCCCTTCCACCGGGAAGGGGCTTCTCGCTGCGCCACCGGCTCTGCCATGCCATCGCATACAGACCACCCTTCCTGAAAACACCCAGCGACGAGGAAAGGTATTTAATGGAAAGGGGGGCTCTGCATGGCACCCAGTGCGGTGACCTGAGGGCTCTTCCCCCTTCCTTGCTCCCATGGAATTACACCCTGCCTCCGCCCCACTACAGCCCTCAGGTCGCATTGCTCCTCTAACTTCTGCTTCATGAAAGTAACAATTCCACTCAGGAAACCCACCTCCTTTTCAATAGAAGGAAAGAATGATGATCATTTACCACTGCCTGCAGAGTGGCAGCACTTTTCTCTTTCTACAAATTCCGCTGCAGGCAATTTTTAACTGAAAAACTACCAGGCTGACCTGCGGTGTTCCGAACGACCAACACAAGCACAGCTTCAGACTAACTTTCTTTTTCTAATTTTAGACAAATATTTGTCCTACCTTACCGTGTTGCTTTAAAAAAAGATAAACAACATTTTTCCCCATTCCCAAAACCTTGATTAACCACACTCCCTGGCAAATGAAACATCCACCTGCGCTGCAGAAAGAAACCAGCTGGGAGCAGACAGACACGCACCGCTACCTGGAAGGGTTTCGGGGGCTGTTTTTAAGTGGAAGAGCAGACACGATACAGGTTTTGTTATTAGATAAAATGCTGCGACAAAACCGAGGGTTTTGCACTGTATTATCTGCCTCGAGAGTCTCAAAAAGGTGTATAGCTTACAAGCTCCGGTGGCTCTGAACTGGTCTGCCTCTTCCTCAAAGAGGAAAACCTCTGCTGACTCCGCACTGAAAACCTTCGGAAGGACTCTCTGCTCCGGGATGCAAAGTGCCTGAAGGAGGAGGTCCGCTTGAAGGGAGTCCTGCTTCCACCTTCCCCGCTACTCCGCTCATGAGCAACCGCAGTAGTGACTAAATTTAGTGCTTCCTGTAAGGATCTCCGCACTGTACCCATCCACTGGGTCATGTGAGTTTGTGCCACTGTCAGTTTGTCTCCGAGGTAATCCATTTTTCCAGCAGAGATGAGAAATCAATATCCGGTAGCAATTACTGTAAAATATATTCTCCTTAACAACCCTGATTTTATTTTGCAAAAAACGTTTCCACTTATAAAATATTCGCAGCTAAGGCAAACGGCACTACGCGAGAACCGTCGGCATATTTCTGTGTTTAAATAACAAAAGATATGTGAGATTGGAGATTGGTATTTGTCAAGCAGGAAAAAAATAAAGACTTTTCCTACTTACAATCAGATTTCCAGAGTTGCATCAAACTATGTTTAATTCAGCCATGTTAAAAGAGAGAAATCAACGTTTAAATCCTGACACAGTCACTTGAAATTAGTCCACCTACAAGCACAGAATTAGCCTCTTACTGTCTCATTTCAGAGCCGGGAAAGAAACTCCCTTTTTAAGCCAAGTTTTTGTTTTGCTGTAAATATCAGAAGGATAAAAAAAATCGTATTCTTCTGGCTCGGCAGCTTTTCAGGTGACAGTACATGAAACAAAGTTCTGATGCTTCTATACAATCCATTTAGAAGCAAAACAAATAGATCTTCTGAACAACAAATCCAAATTGTTTTCTTCCCAAAAAAACTCTGCAGGAAGGTATCAGCACCGGCAGGATCCCCTTCTCACCAGCCTCCCCACCTTCGGAACCATTCCAGCAGATTTGCACTTCCAGCAACGCGGATCGCAGGCTCCTGAGGCACAGTGAAGCTGAAGGGGAACCCTGTCAAGCTGCTGCCTTCAAGACCGGACTTGCTGGCTGCTCAGAGCCTGCCAGAAGAGCTTCGGAATGACATCAGCTCCTCTGCTTCTAGGGGGGGCTTCGTAACAGAGGAACGCAGCCGGGAATGGCAAAACGCTGTACCGGCAGCCAGCACACTTTCCCCACGCCTACTGAAGCTGCTGCGCACGCCAGCTCCTCTCCTTACACAACCTGCAGACACACTCCGAAGATGCTGCTGGGTGGCACAAGCCCATCTGGGTCCCACAGGCGAGGTCTGCCGTGCTCCGAACGCTCCCTGAACCAGGCGACGGAGGTTCCACGCAGGCGAAAGCTGCTGCTGCCTCTGGTATCCCACTCCCTCCTCTCTGTCCCTGCCTCGCCTCTTCTCCGGAGAGGAAACAATGAGCTAGGTAAAACCGCCGCAGAGGTCTGCCTAAGGAAGGATCTGGGCTGGGCTTTATTATAGTACAGGCAGGGTTACCATGGCAACCAAGGGAACAGCATCTGCTTGCTGCCTAAGCAGGCAGGAGTTGCACAGATCTATTGGAATGATTCATAGTTTGCATATGTCACGTGTACTTACAGATTTTAACCCTTCCTTGGGAAAACAAAGGCAACATCTCTGCCAGGGAACGTCTCACCCCAACGCCAGGCGGCTTCCTGCTGGGAGGGGGCAGGTCGGGACACAGCCTGCACCCCGCTCCCGTTGTTTGATGGGGTACTCGCGCAGCGCCGGCACTTATAACCATTTTATTATGCGACTTAAACTCAAACAAGACGCTTTCAGGTTAGCGACTATGATATCAGCGTAAGAGAATGATTAAGCCAGAGACGCAAAACAAAACAGGTCTGGCCATTTGAAGCAGGTTTGGTTTTTTCCCCCCCTCACTTTCAGACACTGTTACCAACTTTTGCAAGCAAGGGCTCGCTGTCCGTCCCCAGCTCTGCTCCCTCCCCAGCAGTGGGGGGGACACGGGGCGGTACTGCTGCTGCAAAGCCCGAAACGGGTGGGGGGACAGAGGACCCCAGGGATAAAAGCAGGCAATGCTCAGTGGTCAGATATCACCAGCCGGGGGACTTCTGGAAACAGCCCATTTGGGAGGACAGCAGGAATAAAAGCTACAGTTTTAAATCCATAAACATAAGCAGGTGTCCAAATTCAAGACCTGACTAGTTTGGAACTGGGGGAAAGTGAGATACAGGCATGAAGGTACGAAAGGCACGTGGAAAGCTGCTCGCTTTCTTGTTTATTCAAGGGGGGGTTGTTGCTGTTGCTTAATTTGCGATACAAAGTACCATGGCCTTGCATCACCCTCTCCTCCCCTACACCTTTCAGGAAGGGATTTAATGGAATGAAAAATTTCCGGATAATACTTTATGAAGTGGCTCTCACTAAAGTTTTATTGCATCAGAAACTCCACTCGAAGCACGCACACAAGCATAAAATGCTCTGAGGAAATGGGGAATCTTGCCTTTTAAGCACTACTTTTAGGAGGTGAACTCCACCAACCTGTAACTTATCTCCAAGAGAAACTTCAGTGACAAAACACAGTGCTCAAAAGAAACAGTACGTATCCAGAAATGAAGAATAAGATACAGGAGCATACTCAAAGCAGCAGTCCAGCAAAACCCCTCAGTGTTAAAAGCGAATCCAACTCAGAAAAACCTCTTTTCCTCACACAGCTCTTCCTTTTAAAAAGCTACAGAGCTGGGTTTGTACGGAAATGGAGAGAGATACATTTGATCAGATCCCCCAAGAGCTGGGTGTTTCTTGTGTTTTTAAGGTAACAGAAAAATAAAAAAAAAATACTGTTCTGACACAGTTAAGTATAACGCTTCCTGAACGGCAGAGATCCTGCAACCAAGGTTGAAATTTAAGACTTGCTCCCCGTTTTTGTGCTGTTTAATCTAATCTCCGTATTTCAAACATCTGTGCGTTGGCAAGGGCAGCGCTGTGCTTGCTGCAGCACAGGGATTGATTCTTCATGAGGCACTTGGCTATTTCAGATGGTTTCGGGCTCTGATTCCGTAGCCCCCCAAAATAGCAATCGGAGAGCACCGACTGTAGCTGCTGTACAAGACAGTCAGCAGTCCCTCCGCCTAAACAGGACAGGCACAGCACAGCTGAAATGGAACCAAACTCTCGGGTATCGCCCGTCACAAAACGGGAGGAGATACATGACCAGGTTCAGCCCAACACCCACGGAAGGCAGCATCCCTACTGCTCACGGCAAGGCCTTCTCACACACGCACGTGACTTGAAGGACCTGAAAATTCACTAGAGAATATATTCCACTTTTTTACTAGACCCCCCCTGAAGAGTGAGATGTTACACCCAAGTTACCATTCTCACCCTTAGAAAACCGCAGGAGTGCTGATTTGGGTCTATCTGCAATACTAAATTCAGTATCTTCTGCCTACCACATGAACACACTGCAAGGTATTTATACTCAGCTTCTAAATTATCGCTTAGATTTACACTTCCATCAACATCACGGCAAAATGTTTTAGGAGATCATCAGATGGGCTTGCACCATCAAATTCAAACGGCTGAAGGTCCTTCCACGCCTTCGGCTGGAGCGCAGTGAGCGACTGCATGTTCTCCTGCTCGAGCTCCATACCAAAACCGGCCGTGCTCAGCAGCTGCCAGGAGACTGACAGACTACGCGGCCAAACTTAGTTCCTTAGAAAATCCATCTAAAAATAACTCAGGTCTGAAGAAAATAGATTGAGTTTTAAGAAAATTTGTTGGAATATTGCTTCATTAAAATGCATCTGCATAGCAACTACATAGAAGAAACATCCTCCAAAACACCTCTCGCTGGACACCGCACGGACTGGCTGGATTATGTCACGACATTTATTTTTTTATTTTCACCCCTCCCCAGCAAAAGCATAACATGTGACCTCTGCCTTGATCTGTGCAGGGTGCGTGCGAGGAGAGTTGTTGTACTTTATTAAAATGGGCTGCTCCTGTCCCTTCTATTCTGGTCAGGAAAATAATCCCCCGAAACCTCAGAGGACCCCGTTACATCAGCCACCCAAAGCTGGAGACCACTTCAAAAGTCTAAAGGACAGAGTTTTCAAGAGCTGTAAAGAACTGAGTAGCAAATCATGCTTTGGGGCTTTACTGATTCAAGTGAGACTTCACCTGTATGAAAAACACAAGCCACTATTAGAAAGAATTTTAGAAGACAAAAATCAACCTCACGCTAGATTAAGGACTGCACCAGCCATCGAGGAGCACCGGTTTCAAAGAGCACGCTGCCACTGACACGGTCTCCTGCCTGTGGGCGCACACAACAGATGGAGAAAGCCTGGGTTCCCCAGGGAGCACACCAACTTGTTCTCTTTAGTTCTTTTCTAAGGCTCCCCAGCACATCACGCTCTGTAGGACTCCACACAAACTTCCCTGCTGGCAAAAGTTCACAACTGTATTTTAATTAAGTAACAGCACGTGGGTTACATACAGGCTCTATTTACTTCTCCGGTGAACCCACATACCTTTCCATAACCATCGGCCTACAGAACATAGCCCAGAACCATACGGATGCTCTGAAATGGTCTCCCGGCCAGTTCAGTCCAGCAGTCCTGCCCGAGTAAGGGTTGGTTTCCGAACAAGAGCAGCACAAGATGATCCTCTGCCCTTGAAAAACACCAGTGATTATCTCCCACGGCAGCCACCCCGGATCCACCAAGGGTCTGCAGTTCCAGAACACTGAGACCACACATTGCTAACCAGTGCTGCATGACTAATTACCATAGCAGCAAACGGGATCTCGTTATTCAAACATCGCTGGATACTTTTATTAACAACATCTATTCCACCTACAACTCAAAAATACACTCCTGCACAAAGAGGGAACAATCCCTCCTTCAGCAGAAAACAAAATTCTATGGTGACATATTTTCCAAAAGCTTCTTTCAGCTCCTTCTGAGCTTTACCTGTTCTCTAATACATCTAATTATGCTAATGACCCTACAGGACTGGAAGGTCAGCCCGTGAGCAGGCCCGCCTGCAGCACCGCACACAACACACACACCAGCGGCCGGTGGAACTGGCTGCACGGTCTCGTGGTGAGCCTGAGCCGCTCGCGTCCACGGGGCCTCCGGCAGCGGCTGGGTCCCCCCACCGCCGCCTCCCTTCTGGTGGCACCAGCACCCGCGGAGCAGGGAAGGCAATCCAGCTGCAGACCTTGGTTTTCACCTAGGCTGGATCCCTGCACGATCCTGTCAGCACAGCAGATGTGGCAGGAGGGACGGGCAACAGGAGTTGAAACAAACTGCGAAAACAAAGCCTCTGCTTTTGCCTTGTGGCGCCCTCGGTCAGAAACCCGCTCTCCTGGCGCTTGCCAGCCCCACAACCCCTCGCTCCACTGAAGTTAGCAACTATTAACAATTCACGCATTTCTTCGGTGTTTTCTGCGAGTCATCATCCCACATACAAACAAATATCATGACCCAGTACTTGCAAAAATCACGACAGCTTTAATTCCGTCTCAGACCTCTTAGTTTGTCCATCTCAATCACGCTCAGCCTTCAGCCGCCGCGGAGGAGCAAAGCCTGCCCTTGTAAGGCTGTTCTGGCCTTGCATTCCACACCGACTCTTTCTGTTTCATTAGTAAGAGAACTTTATTTAACCTGTTGTGTTTGACATTATGGACTATTTAAAGACGCGGCACTGCGCTGAGCTTAGTTGCACGGCTCCAGACTCAATTATTCTTTGGGTTCCTCAGACACTACAAAACAATTTATGTTTGTTATATGATCCTTATTTTTCCCTCTGCATTCTCTATTTTGCCATCTGAACTGTCATGCTCAAAGGACTAGCAAGCATTCCTAACCGCAGGCTCAGTTTCTTACATGTAACATCTCTTCATAAAAGTTTTTAACCACATCGCCTTCAAATTCTCATTTAAAGTAAAAGAAATGCTTTAGTACTCAGCCACCAGAAATTCCCAAGGCTCTCCAGCAACCTGCCAGTTCACAGCAGTCCACTCCCACCCCACCGCCCAGGCCCCGGCCACACATCTGGCAGAGACACAAAAGCCTAACAGCTGGAGCAGAGGGACTTGTTTTCATCCCAAATCAAGGCCAACCGAACTGCTTTACAACAGTCAACCCGGGAAAACAGAGTTCGGGAAGACCCCGGGCAGATGTAGCGTGCCTTCCTTCCTACACACAAAGCACAAAACTGTTTGTGTATTGAGCCGGTTCCTTTAAAATGCTCCTACCCACACGCCAGTCACCCCCCCGCCTTCTCTCAAAATGCCTTGCTGTTACACAAACACAAAAAAGACACATTCCCTTCGGTAAATTTTGTATAATATCTAGATTTGGGGAAATCTGAAAAATATGCACAACTTTCCATCAGGTTATTAGATTTATGGGTAAGAGCTGCCTAAGTTTGTCTGCCAGGTTAAATCTCACTTCACTGGTGAGAAATCAGACTTAGAGAACCAAAGCGCTTCCCCTGTCACTGTCAGAGAGCTGTCACAACTGTTCATACAACAGTCTCACTGCACAAAGCCACTAATTTTCATCTTTGTTCAGCGCACACGGCAACCTTTTCCATTTAAGCTAAGAAAAAAATTAACACAGAGCTTAAGTTCAACAAAAGGCTTGCGCCCAGGTCCGCGAACAGAAGACGGGAATTGTTCAGGCTCCTGCACCTGTTTATACTTGACAGAGTTCAAAATGTAGCATCATTCCAAAACCGTAACAAGCTGTTTGGTGCGTGGGTGGAAGCTTGCTGTGGCGTGCATCGTCCAGGGGAAACAGAAAAAAAATAAAAATCAAGGTCTGTTCCGAGCGAGGAGAAGAAAGAGATAGCAGGATTCAGGCCCCAGCATCTGTCCACGAAGCCTNAGTTGAAAGCAACTGAAAATTATTCCACTACACATATTTGGCACGAAAGAGTTCAGCACGTTTGGGTTTTTTCCTTTCAGGTTTTGAGCACTTCCATCAGGACGTTGTCCGATCCTTGCAGAACATAACATGGATTTCAGACATAAAACCTGTTTAAAACAGCTGCCTGCATCTAAAGAAAGGCTCCCAGGTACAAGGCTGACAAATCTGCTTCATTTCACCTCCGAGGAGGTGCCGGCGGACGTCTCTGACCTACAGCTACACGCGGGCTGATGCAGCCACGAAAGAAGCCCAAGACATCCCGGCTGTGCTATAAAACTCACCTTGTGTTTGGCACCTTGTGTACAGCTCCGCATGGGGCTCACAACGTCCACGGCTGCTTCCAACACGCTGGGCACCGTCGGCCACGGCGCAGGCACCGGGCGTGCCCGTACTGGGACACATGTACAGCCCGGGCCCCAGCAAAGCCAACCCTGCCGCACGGGGTCTCCGAAGGCAACAAAAACTTCCTTTCCCTCCAACTTTCACGCGGTGTCACATGTACCATCACAAGGTCATTGACGTGACGTGGACTCTAAGCCAGTCATTGAGGTAAGTGTGCTCCTTAGTGCATCCTTTGCCCCACGTGCTGTACCTCACTTCCCCATCCCCGGAGCCAAGATTCCCTGCGAAACTCGCCACAGTCAAAGACATTTTGTTCAGTGGTTTATCTGGGGGAGGGGGGCACTCTGTGTGCGTGTGGTGTTGGGTGGGCTTGTTTCCTTCTTCATGATGGTACAAGAAGTACAATTCATTCGGAAGCCTAGACTGGTTCACCTGCCGCAGGAACCACGGCGGCCTGTGGTCAGAACAAAAAACCCCACCGGAGTTGAATGGATGGAGCGGGTTAGCACAAGGACTTCGTACAGTGTCTATATACAGCGAAATCTTTCGTAACCTGAAACACTGGGAATCTCAATATTTACACTAAATATTTGTTTTCTATTCCTACTTTCGTTTCCTACTGAAACTGAGCAAATTAAGCTCACATATACAGTTTTAATTCAGAATTCAAGACAACTTGCACAGAACTTGACTTTAAAGGCGCTCCCCCCTCATACACACAGCCAACTGCAAGAGAGACTGAAATTCCATTTCTAGACTTTTTCTTATATTCATTCATTTTAAACCCCCCAGAGGCCTCACAAACTAGCTGGCAAGGAAAGGCTGCAGTAGCAACAGATTTGTGTCAACTTTCCAAACATCGATCCAAAGCGCACACTAATACAAGAGACTTTTAAACAAAGGTGCTAAAGTACTTCATAAAGTATCCCCATGCAGTTCACTGCTATTTTTAAAATCTTTGTTTTTAACAGAGACGATAACAACCTCAGAGTAATACTGATTTCTAAGTGAAGTCATGCATTTCAGTCGGGGGAAGCAATCACATTTTGAAATTCAGTGCCTTTGCAGGCACACACTATTAATTTATTCCTCCAGATTGAAGGGCAAAATGAAACTGCTCGATAGCTGTGCCCCAGCGCTGCAGAGAGGCCTACGTAACACAACTGTCTCTGCAACTGGGCTCTGAAATCTGAGTCTCACCTGATCTGGAACAAGACAAGAATTCTATATTTATCGTCCAGCCAAATTTGCTTCAGGACAACTGTCACCCAGAAACCAATTTCTGTTTCTCTGCAGACACCACATTCCCCAGCAGAGGAGTGTCCACACAGACCGTGTCGCTTCAGGACAAACCCTCACGGTGGCCTCACCTCCTACACCGCAGCGGAACGGAGTGGTGGCACCCCAAGCTCGAGAAGGCTGACGCGCCCTGACAGCCGGCTGTTGAGAACAGAAGTGATGCCACTAGCATGCCACACATCTCTATTCCACAGCTACCTTGTTCTTGAAGTTCGCTTGTGGTATTACTCCTATTATTTGGTAACTAACAGAGCTGAACTCTCTGGGCTGCCACCACGCTCTCCTGCCTGCTCCAGCAGAAGCGTCCAGGGTAAGGAGAAAACGGGGATCCAGCCCAGGCCAGCTCCCGGCACGGCAGGCGGGGGGAGGCTCTATTCTGCGCCTTGCTGGGTGCTAACCTGACGATCCTCTCAAAGCACATGATAAGACAATCATGTTTCACAGCTAGCACACCAGAGATCCCTGGTGCAGGGGCCAAAAAGCAACAAGAACATTTGCTGCCACAGAAATGACTTCAGGGAGGGATCCAGTGACTTCCCTGCAGACCTAGGCACAGGTTCTGCCACCTCCCCAACACAAATGGATATGCTTTGCCACGGTTTCACGAACAACCAAATAGTTCGGAGATGCTGTGCGTATCTTCTTTAATACCAACTGAAAGAGGACAATACAAAGGAACAAGGAAAGACAAAACAAGAGAAGTAAATCCTTTTTCCAGGTCTCGTACAGAAAGAGACTTGGTCAGACTGCAGGGAGGACAAAATGGCAGAGAAATAAAAAATTAAAAAAAAAAAGAAGGCAGAACCCTCATATTCCTCTGGTACAACTGTTGTCTAACAGCACCTGGTCAGGCAAAGGCAGAGGTACAAGCCATTCCCAAATCCAGGGAAGGGGCAGGGGATGCCACATGCCTTGGGCTTGGCATGGACTGAGCTCTGCTGCCAGGCAGAGCCAGTGCTCAGTGCCGACGGAAGCGGGGCTCACCTCGCACACGGGCTCCCCTCCCGCCGGCTGCCCAGCCCCATGGTTCGCCACAGGAAACACAACTCACACTACAAAGATCTGTACAAGCAGCACATTGCCTGTCTGGGGTTTTCACCCCAATTTATATAATTTGTCTTGACTGTGGGCATGCCATCCTTCCCTCTGAACACATTCATCTGTAAGGATGACTTGGAGTTAGAAGCATGAAAACAAGCAGAAAAACCCACCTGGTGCTGAGGCAGTAGGTGTCAAATGGCCAGCTCTGAAGAGAAGTAGAGGATGTGGAAGCGAGTGTGAGGGAGGTCCTTGACACTCCATAACCCCAACAAGGTGGCAGGAACATTAACAGGGTAAACGACTCATACCTACCTGGTGATAATTTATTAAAGCTGAAGCTTATGCCTGAGCAGGGATTCCCATCCCACCCCCATCTTCCAGCAGATAAAACTTGCTCCACGGCACACAATGAGACCTGTCCAACACAACACCGAAAACCAGCAGAAAGCTGTTTGAAGTGTTACGTGTGCACCTGATTGTACTGTGTGAGGTTCCAAACCAGTTCTATACACAGAGAACTACCACTTTTAATGGCTTTCCTTCTTCGATCTTTAAAAAAAAAAAAAATAAAAAAAAAAAAAAAAGAGTGGCCCAGTCCGATCAGTAACTTTGAAGCACACAGACATCCACACGCTTCAAGCGAGACAAGAAAAACAATTGGACATTTTGCTGGGGCATCACCTTTCCCCTCTCACGCAAGCAGCACGCTAGCGCGTATGAAACGAAGCCTTTATCACAGAGAAACGTTTTGCAATGTTTGCTAAAGAAGGTCAGATTCCAAACGCATCTGACCTGCCTGCGAGCCCACCCCAGCGCCTCCCCTGCTGACCGGAGCGCTGGTCTCACTGATCCTGCTCCCTGCCTGCTCTCATCCACATCCTCCACTCCCACCACCCTCCCAACGTTCCATGCTCTCTCGAGGCTTATGTCCCTTGTTCAGGTTATGAATTTAGATTTGTCTTACTGTTCCTGTAAAAGATTGTAACACTCGTGGACACAGTGACGACAACAACAAACCAAACGATCGCAGCACTGTCACCGCAGTAAGACACGATGCTGTACCTTATGGTCCCGTTTAAGAAAAGTCATGTTTAAGCATGATACTTACACGTCTTACAGATTTAAATCCAAAAATGATAACAGAAGGGGCAGGAACAGGGGAAAGCAGACGTGCAGAGTGAGTCTTAAGAGGTTCCAAATGAACTTGAAAGCTGCGCTTTCCTCCAAATTAACCAATATTAGGGAAACCAAATAAGAAGGGCGAAAAAACCCCACACACTTAAATTCGCATTCCTTGTTTTCCTTACAGCACTACACTTGTGATAAAAGGAAACACAGTAGTAATTTTCATGACTGAACAATCCACATACTTGTTTATACCTGCCAAAATAATTTTTACGGTCATCCTTGATGGGATCGGTGGAAAGCCGCAGCTTCCCGTTTCGTTCGGCACACTTTTACAGTAGTGTGCAATTATTCCAAGACTAATAAAAATCTCTGAACAAAGGTAATTGTGAAATAGAACTTTTAAACTAAATTTTAAACCAATTTAAGTTATTACCAGTAATAACTGCAATAACTAGAGCATCAAGACAGCTGTTCCGAAACTTCCATTCTTTTGTCCCCCAAACTGTTTCCCTTGAACTCCAGAAAGGCCCAGCTAAACATCCTGAACATGCATAGGTTTTGTACCTTGAATTGTCTCAGTATAAAACAAAGCTATCAATGTTAAAGCTGAGGGAACAAGCTAAAAATACCCTCTGTTGTTTGAAAGCCCATGTACATAACCATGCCGCACTTCCCTTCCCCCTCAGTGGAGGGGGGAAACTGAAAAACAGAACAGAGCCAGGAAATTCCTACAGCACAAATATTGTGCAAAGTACTAAAAACGTTTTCTTTACATTTGTTTGTGTCAAAAGGATCAAGCCAAGCACAGGATAGTTAGATTTTTCTTCATTTATACAAACAAAAATCCATGCTGAAGAAAGTTCTCCGTTGACAGACGTTACCACACAAACACTAACGTTCCCTGGGCTGGAAACCGTGAGCCAGCCACAAGCCCAGCGACAAGCTGGGCGCTGGCCTTCGCTTTTGGCCCGCCTCAGAAAGGTGCTGTGGAAAACCAGGAGCTGTCTCTCAGAAGGGGAGGTGTCTGATGTCAACACGAAACCCCAGGTGAAGCTCAGCCGTAAGGAGAGGAGGCTGTTTGCACAGCGAAATGAAAGCACGAGCACGTAAGCACTCACTGAGCAGGCTGAGCGCCACGCGCTCCCCACAAACCTGCCCGAGCTCTCAGGAGCAGGTCTGCTCCCTTGAGCGCATACACAAACGCCCACATCAGACTGATTCCATTTTCCCGAGGTCCCAGTCTCACTTCAGGAATCTCCCCAGCACGTCCGGCAGCCAGGGGGCAAAGCCTTCAGCCTGCAGGGGACCTCCCTGCACCAGGGAGGCAACTCCGAGCAGAGCCACAGGCAGGGCTCTCACGTTAGGTCCAACACGGGAAGCGTTATTTCTCCATCGCTTGAACCAACGGACTCCACACAGTCAGCACAGGTAACCACAAAACATCCTTGACAGAACGTGGCCTAAAATACCTCCAACTGCTCAACTTTTCTGGCAGGGCGAAGAAGGGCAGTGAACAGAAACAAGCACGGGAACGCGTTACTTCTGCTGAAAACGATAATGGGAGAAAGAGGGTTGTGAAATCTCTGGTTCCTGCAAGAGTGAGGCAAATTATGTGCAAAGGAGAAAGGACAACGATATGAAGTGATATTCAAAGCATTTCCTTCTCTTTGCCTGATACAAAGCCTTCTCCCAATTCAGTCAGCCAAACCCTCCTCCACCAGCAGCCTTCTGCAAAGGCATCGGAACCCGACTTCAGCGATAATGCCGGATTCACCAGTTTCATTCCGCCGCCTTAAAATTTCACCACGAAGTTCCGATTTATCTCGCTAGACTCAGTCTGGGCCGCTGCGCAGCGTCACGGCTCAGCCAGCAGCTCACTCTCCAGCAGAGGCAGCCAGCCCCAGTACGTGGGCTGGGGGCGTTCGTCACCCCCATGCCGTAACGGCAGGAACCCCCTTATGCCAGAAGAGCCTTTTTGTGCACCGCTGAGCTTCTGGGCAAGCAGGATTGCTGCCCACCACATCACATTTACTGAGCACGTTCTGGCAGTAAGGAAACGTCTCCTTAAATCTCACAAGCTTTAGCATTGCTTGGTATCAGCGTACCTAAAGTCGGGGTCCGCTTCGGGGTGCTGCCAAGCACACACGCAGCAACACACACGGGCCAGTGGCAGGAAGGGACGGACAGACCGACTGCATGCTATACCGGGGAACGACACGATCTCCGAGGAGCTCGGTTTGCTCCCAAGCACGCTGCGCTCTCCAGGCAGTCAGTGCCAAGTTTACTCTTTATTGAACAGGGTGTTTCTGTCATCCTTTTCAGAGGGATAAAATACAAAACTTCTGATTACCATCTGCCTGGAGACACGTGGTGGCATTTCCCGTTCTCAGAGGGTGCTCAAGTAACCACCAAATACCGAAGGTTCAGATCAGACTTCCAGAATTCCTGTACCACCCTGAAGAAGGAGCACGCTTTTTGTGCAAGGGACCTATTTCCTTCTCACAAGAGTAGTGCAGGAAGCTGGAAGGTAAGACTTCCTCTTACATCATTCCAGCTGTTCTCAGCATACCCATGTGCTGCCTGACAACTGCCCGGACCCCTTCCCACCGCACAGCTAGGAAGCGCTGAGCGCCCAATTGTTCTTTCCAGTTTCTCCCTACAAAACATCATTCCACGTGTCTTCCATTTACACGAGCCACTTCTTGATCGCCGTAAGCAGAGCGAGTATCAGGTGTGAGTTTGTACAATACATCCTTCATCCACTTCACCTTGCGACATGCCATTTTTATGGAAAAAGCAAGAGCATTTATGTTCCATTGCTGTGCAACACTGCACGTATAGCCAGTTCCATTACTTCTTGGACTCTCTGCTCTTACTGCCTCCTCCCACACACAGCACATCAGCCCCACGTCACCCGCAGGAGGGTGGCTGCACAGCACAGCCCAGCCGCACGACAGCCCCACGCTCCCACGTCCCCCGAGCCGTGCACCGGTGGGGGACCACACACCAGTCACCCCCACGCTGGCGGCGAGCGACACCCAGCTGTCAGGCTGCGCTGGCACCCAGAGCGGTGCATGGTACACGCAGCCTCGGCGCTGCTGAAGGTCACATCTTACACCGCTTATCCGGGCCATTGTTACAGGTGTGGCTTCGGCTACGGCTTTGAGATTCAGTGCATGACTTCCTGCTCGGTCTGGAGCTCTGCGGAGCTATAAGGTTGATCCGCTGAAATTCCTTCTGCGTTCTCAATTAGATTTGCTGTGTTTCCTGCCCTCAACCGTGAAATACTGCTGAATTATAGAACAAATGCAGAAATAAATCCAGTCTCATCCCACATCTGCAGTCTCCAGCCCCAGCAATCAAAACCTGCCAAATACGTGCTATGGTTAGCAAATAATCTATACTGCCTGCCTTAAGGCAGCAGGTATTTATTAGCCTCAACCATGAATCACTAAACCAAATACTACATTTACTATTTTTTTCAGGCTTCATTCAGGTTTAAGATTTACCTTCAAGTTACTTTTTAAGAGAAGCTTTGCACTGCAGGACAAAGTCCTGTCCTATCCTGAGGAAAGGCCCCTACAAAGAACTACTTTTGCCATGCTCAAGCTGCTCTCCGAAATGCCGTTTCCTTCCAGTACAGTAAACACGACCGGCTGTACGAACAACTCACGACTGCTGAAAGACCAGAACAATAGTGGGAACTTGGCTGTCAACCAGCATTAGCGACATGGACAACAGCATGGGAAAGCAGGAACTGAGTCAAAACAACTTTAGATCAAAATATTAGTAGGGAGGCAGTGAAGTTACCTCTTCTTCGCATGTATAAATGAGCTTTAACAATCCGCTGTAGCCTCGCAGCAGAGGTGTACTCACTGCTTCGGACTGGGAGAGGAGAGGGGCAGGGGCACCCGTCCCCCATTTCCAGCTGCTCGGAGCCTGGGGCGACACGGTCATCACCAAACAAAGTTACCAGCTCCACAAATGGTCACATCTTACTGAACGCAAACCTTAGTGCGCCAAGGTAACCTAGAACGCACTATTTCATAAAAGCATTTTATGGTAAATTAAACTTAATACCACACCTAATTATAACAAACTGTCTTGGATTTGGCACTGCTTCCCCTGAGGGCAAGTGGCCTCGGGCCAGCGCGCCGGCCTCCCGCGGCTGAACAGCACTCCCTTGCGTCCCCGCGGGGAACCGGCCTCCTCGGCCGGGCTGGTTTTGCCTGCTTGCTCTGACACAAAAGTTACAAGCAGCATTCAGGGAGGAGGGAAATGCCTTTCCGACAGGTTTTTGCCTGCAACAGGGCTTCGTTTCCTCAGATGATGCGAGAGGAAGATTTAGCTGCTGACATGAGCCCAGCAGAGCCCGGCGTGGGGGGCTGTTAACCCGGGCAGCACGCACGCCTGAAACACGACTGCTCCCTCACCAGAAGTTATCGCCGCAGCAGCGCGGCGGCAGACACCGGCCACAGGAAATCCCCGGGCAGCGCACGGAGGGAAGCCGCACGACACCGACGTGTTCTTCCTCCCGCAGAACCGCCGCCGCGCGTGGCGTGCAGCCCGGCGATTAGGGTTTCCTCCCAGCGCCAGCCAGGCGCTGCTGCAGTGCCGCGCCATGGCAGCGCGGGTATTATCCCGCTGCCACTTCCTCTGGAGTCACCTGATAAAGGGGTATCAAAACTGCTCTTAAAAGACGGTGACTAAAATCTTGTCAAAACAAGCTTTAGGTCTTCGTTGTTATTTAAATAGCCCAATTTTCTTTTGATTTTATAATTATTGTTTAATGACTGCCAATAAAAAATAAGAAGGTCTTTTTAAATGATGGTGCTACAGGATAACATGTAATACAAAGCATGCCATTGCCTTTGGAATGCTCTCAGGATGTTGCATTTGTTTGCTATTTGAACAACGAGAGTGCCAGACCGAGAAGAAACAACTCATCAAGAACAGTCCCTGGCACGTTCAGCAGACTCACGACCACCATCCGTACCAGACGGCCAAAACTGAGCAATGAACCTGGAGGCACCTTCCTTTCAGCCCTGTGCCCCGGTATGACGGGTATAACACGGAGCTACGAGCTTTACGAGAGATCCCCCGCTGCAAACAGGACGCTGGTGTCCCACAGGCTTTCAGAACTTTGCTTTGTTCAAGTGGAGCCAAGGCCACTCTTGGACTGTATCTATAACATTTTCAGACACTCACCTGCCCCAGGTGCTTTCCCCATCACACTCGGTTCAAACTACTGAAACTACCTGTTTTATGAGGATTTATCCATCCACCACACCCACTGTGGGGGGATGCAGCGCTTCCAGCTGTCCCCTCTCATCTACTGACATGACCTGTCCTGTCTGAACTGAGGGGCACTCACGTAGCTCCTCTGAGCCCCCAGATTGTGACAGCTGGTTGTCTCCAACACCACGGCAGCAGAGCCGGAGGCCCAGCTAGCGCTCTGAGCCAGGTCCCTCACTGACCATCAAACCAGCCAGGACCATCCTGAAGGTGGCTGGGCCCAAGCCGTAGCTGGTTCCCGACCAAAGCACTAAAGCCTGCATCCAGGGCAGCTCACACCCTGACAATGACCCTCCTCTCCCCGCAAGTACTGTGGTGCCTCTTCAAGATCAGCCAGGGCCACTATCCTTTTCCTCCAGCACCTATCCTGGAACACATCCAGAGCTTTCCTAGCTCTTGCCATTGCAAGAAGTCTGACCTCCACTCACTGAGCTGGCTTATGTTACCGGGTCCTGCTTGTGACACAGATCGTTGTTCATCAGCGTGCTCCTACTGTAGCCTCAGATACATCAAAAGAAGACATGACATCAACAAAATCGGAGCACCCCAGAAAGCGCCCTGGGGCAGAGCAAGAATTGCTCACAACTTTGAGATGATTCAGGACAGCAACAGAACCAACTGAGAGCGCTCCACTCGTGGCTGTGTCCACACGCAAGCTAAAAGACTGGTTATCAGACAAAGGGCACTACAGATGAACAGGAAGCCTCATTACCGTGGCTGCATACCTGGCATGCTGACCAGCTCAACTGTGCGACGGATGCAAGCAGCTGGACAACAGACTATTGAGCTGCACTTAAAGGACTTCTTATGCAAGTCAGACCTAAAGATGTCTTGTATCAGCTGCAAGCAAAGCTCCTCACCAGCTGGGAAAGGCATGATGAATACCCCATGTACCCTGGAAAATACTCAAATGCAATAAATATAACACATGGTCACCGGAAGACCGGTACTTGAATATATAATTACAATAATTAAGCAATTAACGATGATGATAAGATCACAGCTAGGAGGAAGGTACATGGCAGAGCAGAGAAGGAAGTGATGACGCAGAATACGGAGAGCTATGATTCAGTCTCTGAATTTCAGCTGCTGAACAAGATGACCACAACGCATTTGGCGGTCAGTGCGCAGCGCTCTGCTTTGCGCTCATCCCAGCGTTCGACCGGGGGGGCCAAGTGACAAACGCAGCCTTAACCGAACGTGACTGAAAGCAACGCAGTAAGTCTGGATTCCAGGTTGACGGAAAAGACAGCGAGAGGAACCGGTGCTGACGCCAGCTGGGTGGCACGAAGGAAAAGAGCACCACCAGCAGCCCACAGGGAAGCACAGGCCAGGGCAGGACCAGCCCCCGGCAGTCCTACCAAGGGCTGCAGACAGACCCAGGAGCAGCCACGGTCCTTTCCCCCCTACGAGCGGCAGGGCCCGGTTGTGTGTCATACAGGTTGTATCTCACCCCATGTATAATCTGAATGGCTAGGATGACAGACAGATCGATATATTGCTGGAGTCACAAAACCACAGGCTTCTGAGAAACCTCTCCTAACAACAATAAGCATATTTCTAGTATGAAAAGACAATTCACTCATAGTGAGCCAAACCAGAGCGGTGTTTGAGACTCCTGCTCTTCCCCTTCTCAAAGAAACATCAACTAATTTGACCAAAACCAGACTCTGTTATCACACCAGCCAGGAACTTCTGGATTCTTGAACAGCCATCCTGAAGACTTATAAAAACTAAAAGCCTTATGCAGCAACCCGCAAGGTTCCGTCAGCACTCTTGCCTTTCATCTTTTATTGTTGGGGGGTTTTTGGTTGGTGTTTTTTTGTTGGTTTTTTTTTTTTGGCAAGTTGGTACAGTTGCAGCAGTAGCTCTCTAGTTCTCAGTAGTCCATCCCTTGTCATCAGAACATCTGATGCTCAGTCTTCCCTAGGAACCTGTTTCTCAATAATTCCTATTTCAGCATTATATGCCACTGTAAACAAAACACCAACCAAGAGCGAGCCGCAGTAGTTTGGAGTCCTGCGGCATGCCTCATTAAGACTGCAAACGATCCAGGTTTGATAAGCTTGCTCTTCTCCTTGTTATTCCAACTCAGACTGAAAAGGGAGCTCAAGGTTGGATGACTGGGCAGAAGTCTGCCCGCATCTAATACAACCTGCCGAACAGAACGCTGTGCCTGACACAGAGGCTACTCATCAGAAACAGAGCTGTCGCTCAGCACCCCTGACTACAGGACACAGACTTCTTGCTGGTCAGTCATCCCTCCACACAGACTCAGGCCCACCACAAACTATGCTGTGCTCAAAAAATACTCGGACGATTTCTTTTGACAACTTTCCTACAGATCACAATAATAAATATCCTATTTAAAGATCAGAAGAGGAAACAGCAAATAACGAGCACACAGCCAGCACTGAGTGTCCAACAGCTCCCTGCTGCGTAGGAGCAAAACAAACACACAGCAGAAGGGATGCAACCTATCAATAACTCAAAACAGGAGCTTTAAAAATGGATAGTCATCATAACATTTTTTAATTAAGAGTTACAGCTTCTTCAGGTACGTCTACCTAATGAATAAAGTATCTTAGCTCCCTAAGATAGATTAAATAACTCAACACAAAGCTCGACACCTAACCCTGACATCTCTGGTTACTCCTGATTATAAATAGAGAGCTGATAAATATCTCCTTAGAAGCCTTCAGCTGCAACATCAACACAGAAATTGCAAAAGGCACAGCTGTGCTTTTCCCTTCACACTTCTTTTTCCACATATATGTGTGTGTGTATATAGATATAGTATCATGAATATCACAACTGTCCCTTCCAATATTTTCTTGCAACATAGCAGGAGAGTAAACACTAATGAAAATGCCTGTGAAATACTTTAAGGCCTCTAAAACAGCATATACACACAGAAAATACAATATACCTGTTCTGCTGCAGCCTAAAACTGCACAATGAGGTATGGTCCCAGTGATCTTCTGAACTCAAAGAGATTGTTTTGTTTTTCCTGGTCTTATGGAAAATCACCAGATATATGTGAAAGCAAAAGCATTCAGAGATCTCTTTCAGACTTCTCACACTGGCAAACCACGAAGAACATCCACCCACTCACCATACTGAAGTCTGATACATCACGCTATCTTTTTAAGGTGCAATTTAAAGAAAGCTTGCCTCTTCAAAACCTAGCTAATCAAATAAAAGACTTAAACGTCCAAGGACTTTCCACGATTTACGATACTACAGCCTCCAACAGGAAAGGATTTTTAAGAAAATGCACAGTACTATTTTCTCTCCCAGCTGCAAAAAACTTAGAGCAGGCAACCTCATCTCAGTGGTGATCGCGGCTCATACAAGGAGATAGAAGAGATTGTAAAAATGAGACTCTAAATGCGGGAAGCCAACTCTCTACCCCTGTTTCAAAATGAGCTAGCAAACAGCTAACATGAAAAGGTTTTAAGTGTCTGTGCTGATTACATGCTAATTTACAGCTGAAAAAAATCACTAGATTAATGCAGACAATACCACAAACAAATGAAAAGTGGTATTTGATCAGTACAAGAGAAATTAAAACATTAAGTAATTAGGTTCAAAGTAATATAGTGTCTATTCATAACAGCTTTAAAAATCAAATTGACCTTTTATAAATGTGAAAATATCAGACAAATAGCAGTCACCGTGCAGAAGCAGCTCTGCAAAGCTGGCGGACCAGCAGAGTCAGAGCAGCCTGTTACAAAGAGGCTTCCACTGGAGAGGGCCCTACGGATTGTCTGAAGAGGGAGTGCTCACCGAGAAGGGCGAAACCTATTAAAACAGTCAAATCATAAATAAGTGAGAAATTGTAAAAATACACACTTCTAAAGCCATTAGCACTGGCCATGTCACTTAAACAGCAGCTCTAACGAGCAGCCAGGGAAGGAGCGCTGCTGAAAGCAGCGGTCTCCAGAGCCCAAGGAGAGCTTTGAAACAAATGGGGAAGGAATTTCCAATACACAGTGTACACAGCTACAGCTGCTGTGGTTACACAGAAACCAGGGAAAAATTCCATTTACTAAGAGGGTTTTCTGAGGCACGTTTAAGTAGTCTGCAGTCTCCTCATTTCAAGCGAGTATTCAAGATAAAATAGCCTGTCTCACTCAAAATGAATCCTAAGTTTTATGTTACTATTCAGAAAGGTGAGAAAGTAACAGCCAAGCGAAGCCACGCTACATATGACCAGTTTCAGGATTTCTGAAGACAGTTAAAAACATCTAGTTTGGTAAAAGCAGTTACATTAAAGAGTGCACTCACCCACAAATATTGCAGCAACTTCAGCAAACGCGGACAGTAATAATACTCCATCTTCCCAGGCACAAAGTTATCGCAAACCCATCCTCGTTAGATGCAGCCTCCCCGCTCTTCCCCGCCTCCCGCAGCAGTTAAAAGCAGACCGGAGCAATTAAAAGCCACATGAATAATGTAGGGTGTCTGTTTGCCAGCCCCACGTCACCCCGCTGAGCTCTGTGCCTTTAACAGATGCTGTGGCTACTTATAAGCAGTAGCTGAGCTCCAGCGCCATGTGACTTAACCACTTGCTATTTAGCATCTCACTGCTCAGACTTCTCCCATCTCCGTAATCCCTAACGTGTTAGTCTAGATTTAATAATAGTACTTTGGGTTTCGCACTAAAAAGCCCTTCAGCTGGAAGGAAAGAGAAGCTTCTAAACCCACTCTGTTTTGCAGGCGGGGTTATGAAATGCTCTTAATGCCACCGCAGTCCCCGGGGTTGCGAGCTGACCTTATTTTTCGGTAATGTACAGGAAAAAGGAAAAACCGCACACGAAGGAAAAGCCCCTGCGTTTAATATAAAACTGGCTTTTGGGAAGGAGAAGAAATAGACACAACAAAGTGTCTTTTTATGTACCCCTGGAATGCTCCCAGCAAACGAATACTACCAAAAAAGGAAGAAAGCTGGGGCGAAGGAGCTGGTAACCACCACGGGTCATCCTCCTCCGCTGCTTTGAGAAATAGGAAGCAGAGCGCAGTGACCAAACGACAGTCGGTATTTTGTGAGGAGCAAAAACGTGAATCATACCATTTCTATCTGTTCCTAGTTTTTTTGGCCTACATCCTTCTTTTGATGGGAAAAGGAAAGAGCAGTGCCAGGGAGGGCCCCGACTGCTTTCCCCCCTCCCAGCACTCTCGCCTCTCTCGGCGAGGGACATCGTGGTGGGGGCACAAAACAGCTCCAGGACTCCGCAGTCTCTGCTGCTTAAAATTTTGGTTCTGGCATTCTAAGAAAAACATACCCCAATGTTTCTATTCACTACCTGTAAGATCTCGTAGAGCTGACAAATTATTTCAGTTTGTCTCCAGGTTGATGCCGTTTTTAGGCTAACGGACGATTCGCACACGATGATTTTTTAGTACATCTGTTTCCACCTGGGAAGAAGCGAAGCCACAGCGTTAGAAGCTTTATACAACCAGGAGATGAGAACACTTCCTTTTCGATGGGCAGGGGAGAGACTTATCGTGGGTAGGACTGGAAACAACTGGTGATCTGTGACAAGCCGAATCATAAATTCATCTGCACATGTTTATAAAATATTTTATCTTCTCTCCCTTGCAGTTCATTTCCAAATTATTTTTAAGTCTGCTTGTGATTTTCTTAAACAAATCGTTCTCCACCCACACATCAGTCTCAGATAAGTGCATCTTTATATGGATACCACTATGGATACCAGATTTTCCTCACCAAAGGAAAAACAAAAGTTAAATATAAAATACGTAAATGAAATATATGACTAGAGGCTTCAAAATAATTCATGCCTACACCAGTTTTAGTCCCAGAGTGCTCCGTTTTAACTACACAAACCGGCAATTTTGGTTATAAAGCATAGTTGCATTACAGCTGCTCCATTTCTGGATGAGGGTACAAATCCCTTCAGCCCAGCAGAGCAAGAGCACTTGCTTCCGTTCGGGGGATGAGCAACATGGCGCATTCCTCACCTCCTAATTCATAAGGCTCCTATCAGTCTTGGTGACTTCATCAGGAACTGAGGTTTGTGACCAAGTGTCAGAGAACTAAAGACCTGTGTCAGCTGTGATGGCATCACTACAAGTTACGAAAGACAATACTGGAAAACATCTTCTGAAATGCAAGTGGTGTACCACAGCACGGCGCAGCTGCAGAGCCTTCTCAGGGAGCAGAGGGCAGAATGCAGCCCACACCAACAGAGGGCATTTGTACGTTACCGGTGGTCACCACAGAGGCTCCCAGCCGCTCAGTCGCATTCCGGGTCTCAGGGAAGGGACTACGACAGCAGCCCAAGGCACTCAGCCACACAGCCAGGCTCGCCGCTTGCTAGGGTCCGAGAGACATGCAGCCAGTTCTGGGAGCTAAAATCCCAGTTGTGCAGAGCAAACAGAAGGAGAACAACTTTATTTTTATACCTGTGCTGTGACCCAGGCAGGGCTAAAGCACAACGTGACGTACTTGGCTTCACGAAGAAGTAAATATTTTTAAGTGGGCAGAGAAAAGTTTTGGCTTCTCAATATTGTTAGCTCTAGAGATGCAAACAGGGTATTATCTATTGACATAAGTTCTATTCTTTTCCTTAATTCCCTATTAGGTGGAAATAGTTTCCTCCTCTAGTAGAGCCAACTTACATCAAAGGGTGAAAAGGGGGCAAAACACGTTGGAAACAAACATTTAAGCACTAAGCTACAATCAGCAGTAGTACTTGTAACAGCCTGTCACTTGTCACAAAAACCCTAACAACAAAGCTTACAGTCAGAAACTTCGATCCTAACCTCCAAGGAACAGAAAGAAAGGCCAACACACTCCCACAGAAACCATAAATTAAAAGAACTTGCCTTGCTGTTCAGCCGTACCTTTGTCACTCGAGCACCCTAGAAAGCAGAAGTCCATCTCTGGTCCTAACCCCAAGGACAGGGGACGCGGCTGACTCCTGCTGCCTAAGTCCCTTCTTGAGCATCTCAGCAGAAGCAGTCAAGAGAACACCAAAGCATCCACTGCGCAACAGCAGGAATAATTTTGCAGATCGTAACATGTTCTCTAGTACGCAAGACGTGTAATGCTGCTGACCTCAGAGGAAAAAATACACTCTGAAGAAATCTGTCAGTCTTCAAAGATCCTCTCAGTCTGAAGGTTTTAAACTGTGAAATCTCTGCAGTCTCAGAGACCATCACAGTAAAACACAGATTTCATTATCCTCTGCTCTGGAACAGCCCAAATAAATGAGTGGGCAGCACTCAGCTGTGGCATTTCTATTATTCATGCGAAGAGAAACCATCTTTTCAGGTTGCAGAACACATGATTTTTTCCAAGTACACAGAGACGTTGTAGCCCAATTCTCCTCAAACTCCAGCACACAAACCGCTGGTAGCATGATACACTCACAGCCCTCAGTCCACCACAGTCAATACAGTCGCAGCCATGAACTCACCACAGTCTTCGAAGGTGGTGAAGTCTGGAAGCTGCTGCTCTAAGTACAGAACACCTTTCCTTTCCACTCGGAACATCGTCTCTGTGGACGCTGTGCTGCTTTACCAGCCTTGCAATACTTACAGAACTGATGGTTTTCTTTGTAGGAGACTTACAGGGAGAAGTACCACCCTTAGTAAAAACACAGACCACGATAGTGTAGCCACGATGCTGGAATCTTTATAAAAACCCTTATTCTGTTTTCAAGCAACACAAACTCACAAGAGATTAAAAAACCGCGGTCTGGATGAGTGTTAAATCTCAGGAGTATCATCCTTCGCAAATTCCACCGCTGATCGCACATGGTCAGCTGTGTATTGTAACGGTTTGATTTCAGAGAAGTCTTATGTAACGTTTCTAAAAGTAACCTCATTGCAAGTAGATTCCCTAGAATATAAATCACAAAGAAATGACTTCTCCAGATGTAAAATCATACTCTTTCACCTTGCTTCCATTGAGAATTGTCTTCAACCCTAAAAACCTAGCTCATTAGCTGTCTTGGGAAATTTCACTCCAGTAGTTGTTTATTATCACAGGCAGACGGGAAACGATGCAACAAATGCATATTAATTCAAGTTGGTTTGTCAAACATCAAAGAATACCGGACAGTTCATTACACTACTTCAGCAGTGAATGGGAATGAAAGTGAATCTTTTATTCTACAGTGAGGGTAGCAAGTCGTCATTTTGAGCTCTACAGTCTCATTAGAAAGATAACAGTATCTTGAGTGATGAGCGATATGTGCCGTAACGTTTTCTGTCACCAGGCCACAAGGAACTGCACAACTGAAGAGACAGACTAGAGACCGTTCAAACAAAACGGCAGCAGTTCTGTTTCCTTCTACTCCTTTCCTAAAGCCGCATGAAGTGAAACACCGATTGGGTTCAAACTCAGAGGAAATGTGTCAGGGAACTGTGATTCTCCTGCGCGTATCTCACAGCCCTCGCACTCAAACACACCTGCAAGGCGTCTCTCCACCAGAGGGGAGTGTAGGAACACACTGATGCGAACGGCGAGCGCACGGCAAAGTCTCTGTATTTTCTCCAACTGAAAACGAGGTATTAACCCCGGTGCCAGGAGAAACGCTCCCATTGCACACAATCTTCTGCAACATCTGTGCGGGGCTTTGGAAAACGTGGAAGTACGGGGAGTTTTCCACCTCCCAACACACGTACACATCGCTTCTCTGCACGTGCTCGCTCACAACTTCTATGCACCAAGGCCAGGCTGTCCTTTTGGCTACCGTGGCACTGCAGAACGAGTACACCACAGTTCAGCTTTCCAAAGCAAAGCAAAGGAGTAAAACACTCGGATCCTACTGAATCCTGGTGGATGCAGACATGCGAGTGCTCTCTGTCAGTGGGGCAGACAGGCCTCCTTTCCTGTTGCAGGCTGCACCTGATGAAGCCAAAGGTTTATTCTGAGGAACCTCACGCTTAACCAAGTCAGGCAATAGAAGTCGTGTTTATCCATCACCTGAATAGTTCAATCACCCCAGCTCTACTTCTCACAGCACTTCTCTCCCACTCTGTCAACAACATCTTCACAGATTTGCATTATAAGCTGATGGCATATAACAACGTCTAGGGACTGAGTAATAATTAACAATTCTATAAAGAACACAAACTCCCTGATGATGAACATTCAGCCTGATGATGAACAGGCTGATGAACATTCAGCCTGGAGTCCAAGCTAAGAATGGGAAAGACAAGGGGACATCAGCCCCTGGATACCTTTCATGAAGTTTTAAGGCTAGAATTGGAACGATATGAGCCTCTTTCCCAAACTCCTGATTGGAAACGTGTTTACAAAATCCTTACAGGTTTGGGGTTTTTCTTGCTTTTCACTTAAAGAGTAAAAAAGAACTCACTCAGTTCCTTTCCTTCTTTATCTTTTTGTCTCTCCTCTCTTAAAGGATGAGAGACAGCAGCATGAGAAACCACCAAGCCAGGCTCTCTGCAGAGGGCGATGCATTCAGCCACCACACGAGTGTGCTAGCAGACCAGGGGGACAGATGCGCTTTGACCTTGGGGCAGCTGGTGCAGTGACATCTTTCAGTCACCTCTGTTCTGTACGAGCTGAAGAGTTTTGAAAAGATGCGAGACGCCAGATTTTCGAGTTATAGTAGGAGTAGACTTACAAAAGCGTGCACTCGGAAGCGATGACAGTATTATTGCAGCGTATCAAATCTGTTCCCATGCACAAGGTTATTAAATAACCAAACAAAACAAACACCCAACCCACAGCACTTGCATTGACTCAAAACCTTGCAGTAAGGATGAATTTCAGAGATGGCAGCAATGTCTCTCTTAAAATTGTAGCGTTCTGTGCTGCTGGCGTGATTTTCAAATCCTTTATTTTCCACAGAAAATTGTGGTATTTCTTTGCTTATGTAACTTTTGGAAGATTCAGATCTTTACTTTCTATCTCAGAACACCACCTGGACACAGGATACTCACTATTTCCCAACAAAAAATTCATCTGTGACTAAAGCCAGAAAATCCTGTTACTTCGGAGAGTATCACCCAACAACTGTAAGTGGGAATTTACCCCAAAAGTACGCACGTTAGAGACAAATCAGACTACTGAAAAAGGTCAGCTGTGATGCTTCACTGCGTGTTGCCTACCGAAAGCAAATTAAACCCACCATTTTTCAGACTACGACACAGTTCTATTTGTCTGCACAATTTTCCAGAAAGCGTTTTCTGGAATCCAGCCAGTTTTCAATATCTAAGCTGAGAAACAAACAAAAAGCATAATGATCTAGACCCATCCTAAGAGTTCAGATGAAAATTCTTTACTTGGAAAGCAAACCGAACAAGCTGCACGGTTAGTGCTGTGTGTGTGAAGCTTTGGCGCAGGCCGGCGGGGTGGAACCCTGGGGAGCAGCGGTCCCTGAACGCCACAGAAAGCGTGCCGGCTCCTTCTGCGGGAACACACGCGCTTCGTCACAGCGACTGGCAAAAAGGAGAACAGTGCTGGATGCAGTAAGGCAGGCTGCATCTCCCTTCTCTCTGCCCCAGCCCCTGCCCAAGAACCTTCCCCAAAGCAACATACCGTCCCGTCGGCCGCTCTCCTGTCCTTATAAAAGCTGTGGCGGCTTCTCTGCGTAGAAATCAATGAAAAGTCCGTTCTGTCTGACCCCTGCTTGGTCCACTCTTTCCTAGAAGCCTGCTGAAATAAAGTTACAGATGTTGTTACGTACACAGGCATACACATACCTATGTATATAACAGGCCCTTCTGAAAAAAGCCCAAAAACCCAAAACCAACCGAGGCAGCTGAAACCGCAAAGCAGGAAACCACTATGGCCATGAGCGCCCAGCTGGCTGCGCGTTAATGCGGTCACCCGTCGCTGCGTTAAGGGAATCGCTTGCACTTCACCAGTGAAGCTTCACAGACCAACGAGGGCCATTCAGCCCTCAGTAAAAAATAAAAATAACAGCTTTCTTCCTTCAGGAAAAAACCAAAACCCCAAACTCACTAACAAACAAAAACTCCAAAAAGATCACTGTTGACAACTTATAAAATAAACCCAACTACTACTTTTCAAATCATTATAAAATTGCAGAGTTAACAATTTAATACCCTCAGTTCATAGCATTAATAAAATAATACGCACATCTTTTGAAGTGTTTTCACACTCTCCATGGAAACATCAATAAATATTTATACACTTGAAACAAAAATCTAGTCGACTAGTACAACACAAATTCCTCCAGAAAATACAACCTGAGGGGAAACGGCGTCCCTTGCACAGCGTGTACCTGCACGCTTGCTGCGGTCACAGCTAGCGCCGAGAAGCAGCAGCCACAGACTAAATCTTCTCCTCACTTTCAATTTTAGTTACAGGCAACACTTAGAAACCATGGGACAATACCTTTTCATCCTCATGGAAGAAGGATTCTGACTGGGATGACGTCTTCTGCTTCCACCCGTTATCTGCAGTTTCCAGCGGGAAGCTTTGCCTGGGTCGGTACGGATCCTTCCTGCCCCTCGCGTCCTGCATGAGCGGCACATTGTCTTTTCCTTGGCGGCCCTTTTCTGAATAGGATCGTCTTAAATCCGGAGGCGCGCTTCCTGCGCCAGATGTGTAGTTCTTCCAATCAGTTCTACTTTTCACATTGGAAGAGTCGTTCTCACACGTCGTCTTATTGGCTTCGTCTTTGCTCCTCGTTAGAGAGCTCCTTGCTACGTTTTTGCTCCAATCGCTGTCTGGAGACACTCCCAAGAAGTGTTCTTTTGTGACCAGCTTCCTCGGTAAGAGGCCTTCATCTGCCTTTATGGACAACTTGGAAGAAAAATTAATGTCCAGCTTTTGGTCTGTAGCAACCGCATTTCTAGGCTGTACCTTATCAATGACAGACTTTGAACTTTGATTCCTGGAAGTTAAGCTCACTTCTTCATCCTCATCAACGATGAAAGTCTTCTTTCTAGCGAACTCCACAGGTGAATTCACAAACTTATCTGAAAAAAAGCCACTAGGATTTCCCCAGTATGGAGGGTTGAACTTTCTGTCTTTGGACTTCTGCTTATCAAATTCAGGGCTATATGATTCCAATTTCTCTTTGCTCTTTTCATTTAGCATTAATTTCTCTGGCCTGTGGTACTCTTCTGCACTGTCACCTTGTTTGCTACTAACAGAATAGCGATCTGATCCCTTCCACTCTTTCCAGCTATAGGAAAAACTCATCCTATCTGACACGTTCCTTTTGTTCTTTGATTTCTCCCTACTAAGCAAACTGTGATCTTCAGAGCCCTTGTCTTGAACATTACTGGCTTTCACCGATTCTTCTTTATATTCTGCCATGAGCGCATCAATATCAAGAATCTGGGATCTGTAACCATCCTCGGCCTTCCTTTCAGAAAAACTGTAATTATTCTCACACCTCTTTTGGGGGACTAGTTCACTGTCTTTCTTTAACTCTGCAAAACGCAGGGGGGATCTGAGTTCGTGGTAAGAGGAGACTTTTCTTCTGCTACTTTTGAAATCAGCGTGAGCTGCATTATCCAGATCCTGTTTTAAGAGGAAAGTATCAACATCTATAATTTTCTCTTTAGAGTGATCCAGACCTCTTTCATGATACTGTTGGTTATCTTTCCTAGATACATGAAAATTACCAAATGCAATGTTTTTGGAAAAAATATCATCTTTGTCATCATCTTTGATCCAACCCTTGTTAACGTGCACTTCCCGTGAGTCTTCTCTACAATTTGCACTCATCAAATTTTTATTTGGTTGCTGCAATAAAAGTTTGGACCTTCCAGAAAAAACAGGGTCCAGATTAATTGTTGCTCCCTCACTTGAGCTAGAAATTGTATTAGTTTCACTTATACTAGGAGTGCCAACAAAGCTTTTCTCTGTTTTGTTACCAGGAATCTGGTAGGTCACTGCAAAATAAGTTGCCTTTGGCTCCGAGGCAGAACTCTGATTTTTCAAGTAATCATCAGGACTGCCAAGAACAGTTTGGTTTGCCTCACTCCCCTCCATCCCTTCTTTGCTTTTTTTGCTTCTCTTTTTAACGGAGCCTTCATCCAACTGCAATGAATCTGTCTGACTCAGCCTTTTGATGTTCTCAGGGGTGAGCCAGACGACTTCTTCTGTCTTGACAGAATCCTGAGGCAAAGTTCTCCTCCTCCACCTTTCAGAAATCTTTAAGTCAGAAACGCTACTTCTGCTTCTCCTGATTTTTTCTTCGGGATCTATTACTCGGAGTTTTCCGCTCGTTCCATGAGCTGTACTATCTAAGCTAAAGTCTTGCTCTTTGCAATTTAAGTCTAGGCTTTTCCTTAAGCCAAAGGCCCTCGATTCCTCTTTGTTAACAGTTAGAACTTTTGTATCGAGGAGGTGGCTACTGGAAGATTTACTAAATTGTCCACTTGAAAGCACTGAAGACGACTGGACCCCATGTTTATTCACACTTGTTGAAGTAACTTCATGATCAAAGTTGGTTCTGAACATAAAGCTGTTGGTCCCACCTGGTCTAAAACTCCTTTTCTCGGAAGAGCATTTCATCGTATTAGACCCCTCTGGATTATCCATGGAAGAGACCTCACTCCTCTCATTTTTACTTTCAGAATGTAGTTTGTTTACTTTTTCATTCATTTCCAAATATTTGCTTTTGTTTGTAGAATAATGTGTTTTCTCAGCTGTTAAGGTCAGATCAGTTTCAGTTTTCCCAGAATCTTTCTTCTGTTCAGGTAAAGTGCATTCACTGGAGAAAAAATCAGTAGGTTCTCTCAACACAGACTTGCTCATGAAACCCTTTGTGTCTCTACCTTCTGAAATAACATTATCTTCTTTCAAGTACAGAGTTTTACTGTTTGTCCTAGTCAACTGACCAGTGTTTAAAACATCCTCATTGGTTTTATTCTCTTTCACAGATGATTTTCTAGTTCTGAGTGTCATGGCCTTTTTTTCAGGAGCCATTGTAATGGCTTCACTAAGAACTCTTTCACCACACGTCTGAAAGATTTCATATCTTGGCTCTATTCTCTGGTAAATTAGAGAGTCTTCTGCATTTTTAGGAGCGGGTTTTCCACTTTTCTCAACCAAATTTTTTTCAAAGAGAATTCCCGGAATCATTTTCTTGTCTTCACTGGAACAAGCTGGTTTTCCACTTTTTTCTACATCCACTATAAGTTTTGATGAATCAGATTGCTTGTGATACTCCTGCTTTGGACTAGCCGTTTCCTCCACTTCCCCCATCCACGATCGTCTGTTGTGCCCCAAAGTCACCACTTCATGCTTTGCCTCAGGCTCGTCGTTCACTTGCAGTGCAGAATCCGATCCAGGATGATCAGCAGCAACGTTATGCCTCTGAACATTATGGTCAAACATGGTGGCTCGGACAGTTTTAATGTAGGTCTTTTCCATAAGCGTGGTTGGTTTTAATTTTTTTTCCAAGCTGCTTGTGAATGAGACAGAATTTTCCTTTTGCTGAGAAAAATGCTGACCATCTCCAAGGAAGCTTCCTTTTCTCTCCATCTGATCAGGGTTATTTGTTATTTTTACAATTTGCCGGGGTTTCCAAGGGCTCCCAGTAGCATGCGTGTCGGCAAAATCCGTGCCATGTGCAAGCTTGATCTCCTTACTCTGGAACAAGACAGTCCAACAGTCAAGACAGTTTATTTAAAAGATGTGTAACAAAATTTTTTTTCAAAACTTACTTGCACCTACTCTGTGCAACAACCTGCACAAGTTAAACACACCCATGTTCTCTGAACACAAAATCTACTGAGACGAACGTGATCTGCGCAAACATGTACCTGTGTAACAGCTATTTCATGGCTTGATTTTTATTTTTAACATAAGAAAGAAAAAAAAATATATATATGAAGTGCTGATACATGAGACCGGCATGATTCTGAGAGTTCCTGAGCTCAGATTTCACACGGCATTTTAATCAGCAGTGAATTTATATCCACATTATACCCCAGGGAAGGGAACACATGCAAAAATAGTACAAAATTTGAGAAGGTTCACAACTCCTGCTACCACAAAAGACTTGTGAACATTTGTGTGGCAAGCCCTACGGAAATTCAAGTTCTAAAGCAAAGCGCAGAGCGGCACCACAGGGCTGTAGGCACCTTCGGAGGAAGGCTGCACTCCCGGGAGACACCAAATACACTTTTACTGCGTTTTGCCCAAACTGTCTTTTTGAATATAGCTGTTTCCTAAACTAAGTAGTTACATGATCAGGAACATGAAGCTCTGAGAAAAAACATCACAGCTGGAGCTGCTCAGCTAAGAAGAATGTCAAGGCAGAGTTGAAGTAAAAAGAGAAAGCAGGAATCAATATTTACTGCCAATTCTTCACCGTTATCTACTTTTGCAAAACACAAGTAGGTGAAAGATGTTATTTCTAGTAACATCCACTGAAAAAGCACAGCATGCAGATAATAAACAGAATCAGAAAATACTCCCTGCTCCTACAAGAGTTCAATCTTTTATTCAAGTTTTAAAATTTAAAACTTGGAATTGACTTAAGACTCTCTTTAAAAAAGAAAAAGCTGAAGAATGTCAGAGAGCTGACACTATCAACATGCATAAATAAAGATTCTTAAATTCGATCTATATTCTTCTAGGCACAGAAAACTAATTTTTTTTAATCCTACCTTATTGTCAGATTCTGAAAACAGCACTTCCATTAAGAGAAGATTTCACTTTTGAAACAAATTATCTTTTTAAAAATGAAATTTATCTACAGAAACTTTGTGTCTAGCTGCTAGTTTCCTTACTGTCTTAAGCCTAGACAGGAAAAAAGCACAGCCATGAGAACTCATAAAAATTACCCTTAAAACAGCATTAAATCTCCAATACTAAGAAGTGGCAGCAGAGAAATCATGTTTTGCAACACCAAGGTGTTGCTTAGAAACAAAGACAGCCTAACAGCTTTCACCCAAATCAGAACTTTCTGTATAATACTTTATTGTCAAAACTTCTCAGTTAAGTGTTACTTCGGAGAAGTATACACCAGGTATTTAACAAGGAGTTGTGACGTGGATGTAGAAAAGCACTACACTAATGCTATGTTTAGAGAAAATAAAGGACAATCGCTGCACAAAACCACTGTAGCCATGGTCAATTCACCGTGGGTTCTCGTGTGTTGGAAGTCCTTTTAAAATAGTATCTAAAATCCATTTCCCTCTACACCTCTGCAGGCATTTAACAGCGTGCACATTTAACTTTTAAAAACTAAACAGACGTAATACTCCCACACTTTACCAGCGTGTCCTAAAGATAGACTTACACAAGTAAATCTATTCGGATTATGTCATTCTTAATGCTCTCGACACCCATTTCAAAGCCACTGACTGACAGACACGCAGGCACGGGACAGCGCGCTCCGCCTTCGAAACGCAAACCTGACTGCAGGCTGCATCGGCTGCGGCCGTTCTCTTACTTTTTGATTTTCTTGCATTCCATTGATAGAGTCGTTTCTAGTTTCAGCAGGTTTCTCAGGCTTTGCTTCACTGGTTGATGTCGGACTTGAAAACCTAAGACAAAAGACTTGTGTTACCTCTTTTACTCCAGTTAGTTAGGAGGCACACGGTCTACCAAGCAGACTAGTAGAAATGATCCAATACATTATATTTCTTAAAGGGAAAACATCACTGTTTCATAGGAAGTAACTGTATTCGGTGGTTTAATTGTACCTAGACCAAAGGACTGTTGTTTCCCCAAAAATGGTTAGTCAGGCAGCTTACTGTGTCACACTTGAGATATACACAGCGAGGCACAGTGAATGAGATACTAATCCCTTCGTGCCTCAGTTAAATTTCTTCTCTTTATTTGGATCACAGTGTTAAAAGACCAAGGTTTGCTGAAAAAATGGTACTATTCCCCTGCCCATAGAGCGGGCCCTGTTAGCCAAACAGCCGCTGCGTTCCCCGCACGCAGCACGCTCCGTCACCAAAAGCCGTGATCCCTCCTCCCTCGCCCTCCATCCCCTGCGGGACAGGAGCTGCCCGGATGGGGACCAGGCCCTCAGACAGTGCTGCAGAGGGCACAAAGTGCTGCATCGCTCATGTCGCAAACACATTCTTATGACTTTGGATAATCAATTAGCCTATTTTCTACCAAGAGAATACATTTTATCTTGGGCTAAAGCTCTTTTCACTGGAAAAGAATTTTTTTCCTTTGGTTTGGTATGGAAAAATTAGCAGCTCTCTTATTACTCTACCAACACTGCTCGTTGCCACGGCTGAGGCAGGACAGACAACACAGACCTTTAGGCTTCAGTCTGACAGCAAAACAAAATTCCTGTCTGGCCGAAAACCTGATCCTCCGTACCGCTGTCAAAGATGTGGTAACTATTCTTTCGTTTCTCACAAATACATAAGCTTGCAGTCTACAACGCTCACCTCAAGATTTCAAAATTTTAGATATACAGTTAGTGTAACATACAAAGGCCACGATCCTGACAGCATTCGGGGGTTCTGCAGCTGTTGCCAGGGTATGTGTCATTAAATTTTCTTTTTTCATTTTTTTTTTCCAGGGAGGATTGGAAAAGGTGGGTAAGGGGCTCAAGAATAACAGTATAAAAATAATTACACTGAGTGGAACCAGTTATTTTACTGTACTGAGAAAGTAAGTTTTACTAAGTGAGAAGCTAAGAGCATTAAATATAATTTCGGTGCAACTCACATCTTCGTAAAGTCCGCAGAAACCGGTCGTGACTGAAGCGACCTGCGCAGATTTCCTGGCTTCACATCAGCACTGTCTGTTGTCAGTTCTCTGATTCTCTGCTGGATGTTCACACATCTGTTTTCCCTCTCAGCAGCCGACTGGAGAAGCTCCATATCCACTGACGTGCTGGGATTTTCTGCAGTAAACAAACTAATCTGTTTTTTAACACTACCTCTTACGATACTGCTCTCTTTTTCTGAGGAAGCTGCGGGGCTTTCACAGCCTAGGAACGTATACATTTCCTTTTGATCTGGTCTTTTCCCCCCCTTATTAGATCTGCTTTCACTAGTGGTTTCATGGCTTCCTTCAGAACTGTGCAAGTTACTCATTATTTCTGGTTTTGTCTCAATTTGTTCACTTTTAGATTTAAGCTTCGTTTCCCATATGTATTTTCCATTATTTCGGATGCCAGTGTCCTGACTACTACACTTCAAAGCTGTTTTAGAAGAACTGCCTTTATTAAATTCAGTTTCTTCAGTTTTTGGCCCCATTTCAGGCTGATCGTGGCAGCCCATGTCAGTAAAAGAAATTATCGATACATTCTCCTTGCTTTCGTGAGATGAACAAGTCGTCTTGCAAGAAGAAAGATCTTTATGTTCAAACTTAGCTGTCAGGTCCATGGACAAAGGCCTTGGCTTTCTAACCCAGGATTTCTCTGTCGGAGATTTTTGCTCCGAAGCTTCCACGGTGCTATGCTTTTGATCTCGTAATGATTCCAGAAAAATAGCTGATACTGGTCTATGTTTTGGCCTTTGCTGCATATCAACAGAGACATCAACTTTAGTGTTGATATTATTTGCATCATCACTGGTTCTCTCCCCTGGATGAGCTTCATAAGCATCTTTTCTTTCGCTGGTTTTGAGGGAGTTCCAAGAGACCGGTCTAAGACTGGAGGAAAGCGATATCTGCCGATGAAGAGACCCTTCAGGATTCCTGGATGTCTCAGATGGCTGAGATGGCTTCTCCAGCTTCGCACTGCATTGAAGCTCTTTGGTTTGCATAATACTAAACACTGGGCGGTCATCAGCAGCCCCTTTTTCTTGGGCCAGGCTTACCTTTGATTGCTCTGTGCCTGCTGTCTCAAAAAGAATGACAGTATTTGCAGTGGGACCAGTGAAGAAAGTCATGTTTGTGACTACCTCACTGCCAGCCTTGTTTTCATTCTCAATTACTTTCTGATCTACTAAGGGAGGAACACTTCCACTTAATACCTTAACAGATGATGTTTCTTCAGTGGCCTTTCTAATCAGACTACTTGATCTGAAAGCCGGAACAGGTGGCTTTACATTTGAAAAATTATCTGAAGATTTCTCTTTAGAAAAAGGCTTTGGGAAAAGCCTCGGCCTTGGTCCTAGTGACGGCATTGTTGCTGATCTCAAAGTACTTCCAAACTTGTTCTTCTCTTCAGGAGTTAGTGGCGCTGATGCCTCCTTCGTCTTGCTACTTGCATCTGAGAGCACGCTTACATACAGACGCTGTGATTTATCCTCATTTCTGATTTCATTTAAGTCAGGTACTGTTGTCAAAGACGACGCCAAAGTAGAATTGATTTCTACTCTTGTTGCCATAGTTGTAATTACGCATTCAACAGAACTGAAAAAATCCAACAAGGAAAAAGGATCTGGAAAAAAAAAAAAAGGAAATGCAAGTATTGATGTAGAGTCAGCAAGCACATCAAATAACACAATTCTAATTTAAATTCATAAGGTAGCTAAATTCAGATTAAGGTGCCTTTCAGATATGCCATGTATCCCATAATGAAAAACATTGTTCCTCCTCCTCTACAACACCCTGCAAGAAACACCACTGTACATTGATTAGTCTTTAACAACCAAGGAATACAGCACAAAACCTACAAGAGCATCTGCACAGCACTAAGTTCCCATTAGTCCAGTACGTTTCAAGGGTTGAGAAACTTAAAAATAAAGAAATTAACTTCTTTTTTGATGCAGACATCTCAATGTTGACATATGAACATCGATTCCTTTTTACAACATAAATAGCTGGCCAGATGCATCGAGTATGTGCTTTCAAGCTAACAAAAGTACCAAGACCGGTGTGACTGGAAGTGTCGTTATCTACTGGCTAAGGTCTACAATTAAACAATGGAAATAAAAGCATGTTCTACAGATCTCCAAAAGCTTTGCTACCGCTTACCATAATTTGCATTTTCTGCTGCAACCAACGCGTACAACCCGATTCCCTTCTCATAGTGAAAACAAGGTCCCGGTCACCAAGATCACATTAAGAACAGGGGCAAGCGATCGCTTCAGCGGCACTCGTCAGCCCTCTCCTGCAAACAGACAAAGAGCGTTCAGATTCAAGTGTGGCACCTGCCCAACCTACACAGGTAATACCACGCGAGACAAAAATCCGAAGCATTTCAAGGAAAAAGCAGCTGGTTCCTAATTTGAAGTATAAAGCCACCTGATTTAACTGTATAAAGCAAAAGAATGTTTATTTTTCAGACAGTTATTGAAGAATCAGCAAGAAATTATCACCTAAGGCCTGAGGGTGTGACTGAGAGGTGAAGGGCAAATACCATGGTCTGCACAAGAGACAGACTGAATTTGAATATAGTTAAAACCACATTTCAATAAGCATTGTTTGCAAATTTAAGTGTCGTCAATCACTGGTTAAACACCGAGTTCTGCATCACTGTAATCTCAATTACAGTCATTTACTTTCTATTGTAAATCTCCTTTCTGTGACAACAGTATGTGAAGTGCCACCTGAGAAGCTGACCTTCAAAGGGCTGATTTTCAATCAGAATATGACTTTTACCATGACAAAGCAGTTTTTCCAGTATCTCGACAACAAAGGCAGGAGATTAGCTTTGCCTTTAATTACATTCTTACTGCAGAGATGAGGGAAAACCAGCAGTAATTAGAATTTCAGCAACAAGAAGTAACCTGAATTTTTCCTAATAAAAAGTTTATTTAAACTTTGTAGCAGATGCAGGAGGCTATGTAAAGTTTGATGCTTTTTTTTTTTTTTCCCCTCCTTAAAGTATCATACTCTCATTTTTTTAGGGAATTCATACTGTATTTCAGTGTCTTTCATGCAGGGGCTCAGTATTGTGTTGCTACCCTCTTGTCTGCTTTTGGCAGTCTTTGAAGATGAAGTCTCTGGACTCCTCTCGCCTGATCCGTTCTGGTGTCTCTTTACCCTACAAACATGCCTATTTGTAGGTTCTGAGGAGTATAGAGCTTCCTAGATGTGAATATTTTAAAAAAAAAAAAAAAAAAAACCACCCACCCACCCAACAGAATACTGCCTTCCTGAGTCTGCAGTCTGGAAAAATGGTTATTTCACCTTCAGCTTCCCTTGAATAGGGAAACAACATACTGGCACCATAAGTTGCAGAGATTTATTTTTATTCCTTGCATTTATGCCTTCCTCTCTTGGGCAGGCTAATGAACTCTGCTCACCTTGCCCGGTCCCTTTCATCTTGCAATCCACTTGAAATTCTGCCTCAACCACTTACACGCGACGCTAGTCCCCTTCGAGTCCATGACCTGTCCTTTCCAAAATAGTCACTAACCCAATCAGCTTATCAGCAATCTGTCCCTTCCACAGTCTCACAGACGTTAATGAAATCTTCCTCCCTCTCCCACTCTTTATTCTAAGAAACACCACCAAAATCCGATTAAAACGCTCTCACATTCCAAGGATGCAAAGGTTTGGCGAGGAGCAGTTATACTGTAAAGTAGTAACGCTGGCAGAAACAAGGGCGATGCTAACAGGAAATACCGCGAAGCAAAAAAATTAAGCTGTAAGAGCAGCACCTGTCTCGCAGTACTCAAGAATGTGTTTGCTCCCATCATTCTGCAGTTCTTTTTCTTTGGAAAAGAAGGGGGCACAGAGCTTCTTAAATGGAATAAAACTTGATCCTCAACGGAACGCAAGGCAGCAAGTATACAATGGAGGACATAATCCTGCTAACAGCATACAACTCATTTCTCCAGCCAACATTCCTAAACCACAATTTACTCATTCTGATGATATTTGTTTCCTTGGTTTTATTACACTACACTTCAGCTTTGCAGGATCCCACTTTTTTTCTATGTGATCTAGCAAGGTCAGTTTTCAGGTTTTAAATTATTATTGCTCGGATACCTTATGTGGCCCCAAGCAAACAGGTGTTCAAAAAAGAACAAAATATTTAGGGGGAAAAAAAAAATCACCCAATTTTGGAAATGCCAAAGCTTCTGGAAGTTAAAAAACCTGTACACCTGATAAAGGGGAATCAGATTATCCATGTCACATACAACATACACTCGACACTGCGTCTCGGTTTTGAAATGCACACCTTGGTTTTGGTGAGCTTGCTGCTTTGATGAAACGGGCCGGTCAAGTTGGCAACGTACAAAGTTTGGGCAATTTAAAAAAAGTAAAAATCAACTGTAAACTAATTGCATGAGAATTTTAGACGCTATTAATATTTAGTGTTACAACTGTAATGGTACTATTGCAATTGCAAACCCCCTGTGGCCATCTGCGGGAAGCTGTCCCCCTCCCCTGGCCCGTCTCCGCTCGGGGACAGCTGGCCAACCCGCCCACGTCCCCGCTGCCCTCAGCCCAGCGCCCAAACCACGCTCTCGCCTTTTCTGGGTGCTATTTCTCTTCGTGCTCCCTAAGCGTCCGTCCCACTGCCCTCAGCTGCACTCCGTGCACAAATGGCTCTGAAATCTCTTCTGAACATCTTCCTGCTTTTAATGGAAAGAACGGCGGGTGAAGGCCTGGCTCTTCCCTGCTGCTCTTCTTCCTCAGCCTCACAGCCACAGCAGTGGTTTTCCCTGGGCCAGGCTGAACTGCTAGAGGGTGTCAGAGAGATGCACATGCAAACAGCGTTCCAGGCTCAAACCGAGTCCTAAATTCTTAACGTCTTGAGATGGCATTTGGATTTTTACTTAAACAATCTTTACAAAGATTATTAACATTGCTCATTAGCAATCGAAATGGATTATTCACTCCAGTGTTATTTTCGCAAAAATCATAGGGGCAGGGTTTTACCCACAACACACCCTTTACATTTAGCATTTTGTGCCCTGCCTTGCCCACCAGCCGTGCACAGAGCTATTATTTACATCAGTGGTAATTCCTTTAAGCCTATTAGGACAGCAGGAGCAGCAGCCTGCAGATAATTTTTCCACCATGAATCACGTGATTATTGCCAACTTCCTTGCTTATAAATAAGAATGTTTTAAATGACACAGAGCAAAATAATCTATAATCTGTCCCCAAACCTCACAGCAGATAAACAAGTCCATCTGTCTTTGTATGGATGGAAAGCATAAAAATTCCACAGAGAAAAATCTCTCTTCTATTAAAAACCAAACAAAAAACAAACTCCAAATCCAGTTTATAAAACTGAAAGTCACCAGAAAGCATGGCTCTGACAGTGAATAATCATCCCTGTCTGTCTGGACTAACAACTCTCCAGCAGAAAACTACCAAACACACACCAGGTTTTCCTTCTTTAGACACAACTTTACCAGCAAATCTGCTACTAGCATGATAAAATTACTCCCTTAGTGTGTAAATACAGGAAAAGATTTGTATACCTACATATACTGGCAGCTTCTGAAAACACAGCTTTGCCAATGACTAAATGTGCATACACACACACACACTCATCTGTCCTACAGATTGCTGCTGGTCTAACAAGCCACGGGAACTCCAGACAACGAATGCAGTGACCATCCAGGCTGCACAGACGAGACAACGGGAGATGTATTTCATTCCTTCTACAAAAGCCTTCCCCACTGTCTTAAATGTTCCAGTCTTTAGAAGAAGAGGTGGTTTGGGTTTTTTTAATCTTCTTTTTTCCTTCCCCTCCTCACTGGCCATAGATTGGCATCAGCCTGCAGCACCTCATGCCAGTTAGCCTCAGCAATCATCCTCCTGCTGCTTCCTCCAGCGCTTGGAGAGTTGCTGATGGGATCTGCTCTGCTAAGTCTTATTTAATCCAATTGCTTGCTGTGCACGTATGAAGAAAAAAAAAATAAACTTAACAAGGTGTGTAGATACTGTCAAGACCATAAGACCTACTGTAGCACAATCAAAATAACACCAAGAGGAAAAAAACATTTTCTGAAACTTTAACACCTAAGTTGATCGTGCAACTAATGCAGTAAAAAAAGCCTTTTTCTGTTCTGGGATTTAAGCCTGATTCACGTTATTAGTACCGTCATTCACTGAAATGGGATCCACCAGCTGTATTTAAGAGGACACACAGGGTCTCTTAAAAAGACAGATTAACAAAAATACTGTCATACTGGCTCTAATTTTTAAAAATGTCCCTGGACAAATTTATTCACTAAGTAAGAACAGGTAATAAAATGCATTTAGATTATTTTTCCTGAGATTGCAGTGAGAAGTTCAGCAGAACAAGGGGTTTGTTCTGCTTTTCCACGACCAAAATTAACAGGCTGAGAACTGAAAACACATATTCCAGATCTCACGAGACAGGTACCCTATGCCCTGCAAAGCCCCCAGATCTGTAATACTAATATTCCAAAGCACTGCAAAATGTAAAACATTCTTTCTCCACTGCCCATCTGCAAGCCTATTCAAAGCCTTTAAGGTTTTTGGTTTTTGTTTTTTGTGTTTTTTTGTTTTTTTTTTTGTTTTTTTTTTTCTCCTAAATACTGAACCAAAAATTTATTTTGGATATTACAGTTCAGTCCCAACCCAAAGGATGAAATACTCCACTCTGACATTTTCTGCCACCACAGAGAATGATTAGTGCTTCGTTAAATAAAGTGCCCATCCTATAAATAGCATTTACAAGCACTTGTAAATCTCTAATTGCTATTGCCAGAACAATTGCATAACTCCCATCACTTGTCAGAGCTTCACTGAGGCCTAGACAGACTCCAACTACCCTTTCGATTGTGCTAGCATCTCAGTACTAGAGTGAAAACGTTATACCTTATATTTCAATACCCATTACTTTAATAATTTAAATATTCTAACCCCTGTTACAAGGTAAGATACTAAAATGGGTAACAAGCACTACAAGCAAGTGGCTTCAGTAATTCAAACTGTCCACACACAGGCAATAACTTTTATACTGAACCAAAAATTTACTGCTAAATACGCTGGCGTGGCCGTGATAATGCACAATATAAATCTAAGATGACATTCTTTATGTAGCAGGACAATCAATTGATTGAGACAACCATTCAGGAAAACACAATAATTTATGTTAAAATAGGATTCAACAGCAAAACGCAACTGTCCGGAACCGAGAGGGAACACGCTGTGACAGCCGTGGGGCAGAGGGAGTCATCCTTCAGATTTCCTTGAGCCTGTGAGGTAATGACTGGAGAAAAAAAATTCCATGTAATCGCCTGCTTCCGCTGCTGCCACCCTACGGAGTTCTCCTAACAATGTTTGTGTGTCACGCATAAAAAGTAACCAAACAGGATTAATCTACAAAAATTACAGCTACGGTTAGCATGCGGTAATGTCCCTGGCCCTTCTCTGCCTGGCAGCATGTCGGCATGCTGTGCGGAAAGAAAAGCTTATTTCTAGAAAAAAGTCTCAGGATTTCACCCTTTAAAACCATCCAGTTTGATGCTGGATTCCTGCCTGCTCGTTCACGAGCACCGATGGACACAGTGCCCACCACCACCGCCCTCCTGCCCGACAACATGCTCTTCTCCGCAGCACCAAGTGGTTTTAAAGTAAGAATCCGTGATTCTTCCCAGCAAAGAGAGATCCCTCCAAACATCATAGAATGGGTTGGGAGGGACCTTAAGAGATCATCTAGTTCCCACCCCCTGCCCTGGGCAGGGACACTCCCACCAACCCAGGCTGCCCAAAGCCCCATCCAACCTGGCCTTGGGCACTGCCAGGGAGCCAGGGGCAGCCACAGCTTCTCGGGGCACCCTGTGCCAGGGCCTCAGCACCCTCCCAGGGAAGGATTTCTTCCCAGTATCTAATCTCAATCTCCCCTCTTTTAGTTTAAATCTATTTCCCCTGGTACTCTCACTTCACACCCTTGTAAACAGCCGCTCTCCAGCTTTCCTGTAGGCCCCCGTTAGGTACTGGCAGGCCACAACCACAACCATACTTTCCCCTACATGGCTGTCAGGTTTATTATCAATCCTCACTCATTTTCAGCTCTGAAAAGATCTCAAAAAAAAGAAATCCTCACTGTGAGTTTTATTACAATTACCACTGTTCTACAATTATGGGCAACTACTTCTCTGTCAAGATAAACTGCTGAAACCAGACTCTTGACTAGGGTTTTTCCTCTTTGTACATCACTGCCAGCGTGTTCTCCTCAAGAGAGATCCACCAAGAGCACACAGGCCAAAAGAGCACGTTAGGCATTTCCTCTGCCCTGTGTAACTACCTCATTACCTCTCATTCTTCCATAATTCCATTCTTCACCACCCTCTCATTGACAGTTGCAGAGTAAACTCTTTTCCCTTCCAAGTTTCAAAACAAATTAGACCCTCTGTGAGTGTCTCATGAGACCTAGCTAGAACAAACCCTAACCAAGGGAAAAGTGCTTTGAGATGTTGGTGAATCATCATTTTTTGGTACCAGATGCCGTGCGCCCTCACCCTCCCGAGTGACTCATCTTTCACTTGACATTCTGCATGAGGGATTCCACCTGGCTCATTAGTGGGTGGGTATTTTCAGAAAGTCCAATTCTTTCAGCAGTTGTAACAAAGAACAAAAGCAAACCCGTGATTTCTGCCAACAGAGGATGACATTCAGCAGGAACAACACAAATTACTGGGTAAGGCTGAAGTCAGGCTAAGAGCATGTTTGTGCGAAGGTCGGTATTCCCAGCAGGCCTCCGAAAGCGCTGTTTTGTTTGCTTATGTCATCAACATTTGCTTTTGTGGTCAGCTTCAACTCCTCTTAATATTCTTTTATGTTTCATCCTCATAAATGCGTTTCACCCACAAACAAGGCCTGCAAATAACTTCCCCCCATTATATGCAGCTTAGCACACAAAAAAAAAGACATTCCAGCAACAATTGCACTGTATGCCAGATGAAATATTAATCATCAGGTTTGGCTACAAGCAAAAAAAATTGATTATGGAACTGAAAAAGAAGTCAAAGCAAGGCTCTTACAGGAAGATGTTCAGCTGTTCCGGGCAGAACTCCGTTCTGCCTGCAGTTCCCAGGGGACAACGGGGTTTTACAGCCCTGACACAGCGGAGGGTGGGTACTTGAACTTGCAGCCTGGCAAACTTCTCCTCAGACCTTTCCAGAGCCATTAGAAAACTTCCTCCCTGTTAATCTGTAGGAACAACACGGTCTTCTTGTTGCAGGAAGTTTAATTTGATTTTTAACTGTATTTAAAACAAATTTTTATTAGAATAAGGGGAGTTTGAACAGATTCTAAAGGAACAGGGTTAAATCCCTGGTTATGTCTTTTTTGTACTCTTATGCTTTACATCACAAATATGATTAAATTAATCACAAACTAATTTATTTATACCTCCTTTCAGTGTATGGTCTCCGTGACCTCGCTTTAGAAGAGGAGCAATTTGCTTCATTGTTGTTTCAGAAATACCTGAGGTAGGTACCAATCCCCCGACCTCGACCGCCCCTTTCCAGCTGAAGCCCACGGAGGCGAGGCAGGCTGCCTTTCCTCCGGAGGCTCCGGCTTTGAGTGGGAACGCTCTCATTTGGCGGGCACACCATGGACACGGCTGAAGGAGAGGGAGGAGATGGACGAGCCAGCTGTCTGCAGCAGAGAGAAACACAGGACTGAAAAAATGCTTTGGCGTTCTTCCATGTGATACTCCCCTACAGAATACCATGTTCAGCACCAGGTTTCAGCAGTAAAAGGAGCTTAGTGACCACCCACACCTGAAAACATTTACTGCACTTGTGTGGACTTCTCGTCCTCTTGGCAGCAAGGGAAGATAGAGGACAACTGTCTCCAGTCTCAGAGCTGACGGGATGCAGATACCACTGGATTTTCTGTTTAGCTCGCCATGCTTGCTGCTTTCAGAGCTACCAGCTGCTGCAAATGCTTTATACGCAGCAACGGTATCACAGGGACAGTTTCCTCCCAAAACACTGGTGAAAACTACACAGACACTGAAACTATTTACTTCGCAGAGCAAACGCGAAGTTAAAACACCCCTCAGAAAGGCCCTGCAGCGAAACACCTCGCCAAGCTTGGCAGCCAGCAGGGAAACAAGCAAAGCTAAGGGGAACTGCAAAAGGTGCAACGCTCCTGTTACTCGTGGGAGACGGGTCTGCCGCTGACCCAACGCCGCATGCAAGGCAAGGTGTCAAGTGAAACAGATCTGGGGCTTTGGGTTATTAAAAAAAAAAATCCACCTACTTGTTACAAAAATAGGCAAGCGCCTTCACAGAACTACCGCTCGCAAGCAAAGGCTACGGCGTGTTCAGAAATAAACCTGACACATCGCCCTCTGCACCCGGGGAGGAATCAGAGGGAACGGATCATTTCATACAAACCCAGCTCCTAAGGTCGCTATATTACAGAAACAGCGCGATGCGAGAAGGCATTTCCTGCTTGCCTTTACGCGTGGCAGGTGCTTTTGTGTCAGAAGGGACTGTGAGAAAGGACAAAGCCCACAATCCTCTGATCTTCCCCTTCAAATTCTAACAGGATTTCCAGCACTGGAAAACACATTTGTGACCCGGCGCAGCAAACCACCTTCAGAAAGTATAACCAGCTCACACTGACTTGGAACCTCCAGTACTGATTTACGAATGCTGTGTCTTTTATACATTCATCTGATTGCTGAAAAAGGGATTAAGGCATTAATTACCATGGGGAGAAGAGAGCAGTTTCATCAAGATTTTAAGAAAACCTCAGGCTAGTGGCCAGTTTAATCATGTGAAGACGACCTGAACCCATAAAACAGAGGACAAAGGAAACAGAGTGATGGGACAGAAGACAAAAAAAGAATTATGGCAGATTAAAAATTATTTTTTATTTTATATATATACACACACATCTTCTCCAAGACAGAATACCTGGGCAAAGCTAAACTGCACTGTTTCCATAAGGAAGACAGCTTTCCTCCTGCTTTAATCCTCAGGATTTGCTCTCACTACGAAGGTTCAAAACCAGCTGTCTCAGGCCACTATACGGCCACTGCCAGCAATCGTTAAAGAACGAATACTGCCCGACCCTGGGAAAACGCCTTTGGGGAAGACACAGTTTGCTCACAAGGTAGAGCAGGGCCAGGCCTGCCGGGCAGCGGGTGAACATCCTCCCTCTGTGCAACAGAGGTGCGAGACCCACACGCAGGCTGGTGCCTGCTCGGTGCCGCAGGAAGGCGAGGAGCTGCGTAACACCCCAGCCCAATCCCGCACATGTGCAGGGGCAGGGCATGACTAACATCTTTATTTAAGGTCTAAGCATTAAGCTGCCTTGGCTTCTGCAAAAAGAAAGAGGCATTACACTGTCATAGCTTTGTACCCATACTTGTCTTCAAGGACAGATTCTGAAGCTGCACAATCGCTAGCTAAAAGTCTCATTCACAAAAAAGCACGTGCCACCTACAGACACAAGACTTTGAGCAAAGATGCTATCGTAGACTATGCTGCTTCTCAGCTTTCACCTAGCTCAAGAAGTTTGTCATTGCGTATTCTTGTTATAAACGTTTATGTTCTGCTTCAGCTCAGAGCTATGCCGTTTGATGTCTTCACTGGCTGATTTTCCACTCACTTTAAAGAAAAAAATAAAATAAATCAGACACAAAATCTGTGTTCAACAGCTTTGGATGCTGCTGCTAATGACACATTTTCTTTCAATACAGACAGACAATACTGTCTAGCAGCAGTTTCTCCATTCATTCCACCATTCTACCTTCCAAATATTTGCCTTAGCCATAACAGAAGCATGCAGTCTAGCTTGGTCAACAAGCAACGAGACTCAAGCCCAAAATACCTGTCCCAAGCACTACTCCAGCAATGAGCTGCACCACAATGGGGGAGACACACATTCACCTGGCTCTGCTCTAAATAGAGGGGGGGACCAGGTGATTCCTAGGAACAGATTATTCTGTTCCATGACTAATTTCTAAGTCTGCTACTCTACGGTGTAGCAACCTTAAAGATCAAGCTTGCCACAGAGCTGCACCACGGTGGTATCTGTCTGATGTGGACAGTAACGATACCTCGCTGTTACCGCTGGAAAGGACAAACACTGTGAACACAGACGGAGTTGTGGTGTTTATTCGTGCTAACTCCATCACTTCCCCCACCCGCATGCCAAGGCGGGCGGTCCCACGGAGCAGCTTCCAAAGGCGCTGCCAGCAGGGACGCAAGTGCCAACACTAGAACACCTTGCTCCAAGCTCTGCTTCTCCGAGATTCAGCTCAGAACTACCGCGACATGCAACCAAGTGTACGAACATTTAAAGCCAAGCCATGGCACTATCTAGCCAACTTTGACTAACCACATTACCAAGCGCTGACAATCCAATGGTGGCAGCACGCATAGCGCTGAATTGCCTAGAAGGGAGGAAGCACCTCTGTCCCGAGCCCCAGGGTCTGCAGGGCCAGGAGAAACCCCAGCCTCACTGACATGCTTCCTTTCATGTGCCAGCAGAAGCAGTTCCCAACACGTGTCTCTCGCACATATGAGCACAGAGGAGTTTTTACACCTGACCATTTTTTATGCATGCTCCCCACAACCCAAAAATATTTAAGACAAAATGGAGGGAACAGTGTGATTGAAATTGGACTTGGGTTTACATGTCACTGGCATCAACTCCAGGAGAAATTTTCCAGCGTGCTCAGCAATGGCCTGACCACGCTGAAAATCCAACTTCAGCCCCAGTTCTGGCAGGGCAACGCCAGACAGCACGGAAAACGCCGGGCTCAGCTGTTCTGCCCGGCACCACGCAGGATGCAGGGCTGGTTATCTGATAAGAATCCTCCTTTGCCCAAGCTGTTGCTCCTACAGCAGCAATTCAAACGCTTTACATAAAAGATGACCCAACCCAATTACTGTCAATAATTGAGCAAGCCAGTTACTAACAATCTTCAACTGGAATAATTTTACTCTAGTTATGCCTTTCGGTATACGGATGGAGCCATTAAAACTCACTCAAATTCCAATGGATACAATAATCAGGTTTACAATTTCCCCTCACGTCCCATAAATATTGAAAAAACTATGAGACTAGCAAGAAACGGGCAAGTCAAATAAAATATTGTTATAAAAGCAAAATACTCGGTGGCATTTATCATTCTCTGGGCCACAATCCTTTATGTCATCTTCTCCACTACAAAACAATTACATACTTCGAAATTAATCTTTTTGCCACTCAGGTTGTTAACGATTTTCAGACAGCTCTCTGATCTCTCCCTTATATGCTCAGCACAGCGTTAATCTGGGTAGGATACGTTACTGCAGCGGGGTGCCGCCTCCCGTCAGGCATCGATAATCTGCCCCAAGCTGCATACCCGTAAAAAAGCTGCTATGTCAAGAATGTTTTATGTGCCAGAAGAGCTACTGCTGCTACCTTGATGATAAGGCTCCCGTTTTGCCTTCGGTGGTCGCGTCTGGCTTTTCACATAAGCAGGAGATAGTCTAAGCTTTTTTGCCCCCCAAAGCAATTACCCATTTCAGAGACACTGGCTGGGTTTGCTAATTTCTCTGGATGTTTTTGTGCCCTGCTAGCAGATTATGGTTACCAGCAACCCACAAAGGAGTCTACTCTTCCTCCAAGGGACACAAACCGAACACAGCATCAGAGTCCTGTATGACTACAAGGAGACAGAGCAATAATACTGTATTTCCTCCCATTTCTTAACAAAAGCATGTTTAAGCCAAGAACTCTGACACCTTAGCCATCGTTTAGTACCTGGCTCTTCAGAAACACAATGTTATTCAACAAAATCAAGGCCTGTAATGAATTATTGGTCAACACACATCTAGAAGCTTTATGACTACAAAACAATCTCCTCCATCTCCCTATATGCTTGAGAAAGCACAGAAAGGGAAAGAGTGCCTCTTAATGTAAGGCAACAGCTCACACACTTAAAATGTTAACAGTTTTACAAAGGGGAGGCAGGAAAAAAAAAAAAATAGCAGAAGCATGAAAAACCAGCCCTGAAATCCAAAGAGTGAAGGCGCTAAGAATCTAGAAGTGCCTGGCTGTGAGCAAACCCTGGTGTGGAGCACACCCCGTGCGCCGCACACCGTGCGTGCAGGGGCCCGGAGGGGAGGCGAAGCAAAACGCAAGCTGCTTGAGCAGCCACACTCACAAGCTTTAGCACAGAAACGCGTTTTCAACCACAAGCGCACAGCGCTTTTTAAATTTTCTGCTAGGCTCTAAGCACAGAAGCCACAGAACCACTCTGACACATCGAAACGAAGGTAAGAGTAACACAAAAATGCTTTAATAAAAAGGCAGACATTGTCAAAGAATACGTGGTACGGTGTAGAGATCACCTACATTTTAAGGCAGGATAATAACGAATAGCTGACACAGGCATATTCTGGAGCTCACAACAATTAGCAGGAATGAAAGATCACGTGTGTGCTCACCCAGACCCAAGAACCTCGGCACGAGCACTCGCCTGCCTGCGAGCGCCCAGCCCCAGCGACTCCCCTCAAATGACAGCCACCAACCCACGCTCACACCCAGCTACCGCAGCCCCAGCGCCTCATCCCAATTTCTCTGGACGCATCCAAAGAAAGGATTTTAACAGCATTTTAGTAACCTGAGAACGGCCTCACAGCGAGCTTAGAAACATCGTATTTCTGAAGTTATTGCAAAGAAGGTTCCTCTGACTGAAATCTAATTCAGAGCAAACGGTGAATACAGGGAGCTCTCCCAGCTTCCCACTTCTGCCCATTCCTGCCCCAGAAAGCCACACAGCAAAGCACGACTAACTGAGCCCGGGTTTAGCTTCCCTGCTAATACCGCCGGGTATCTCTGGAAGCACGAGACATGTTCACCAACTTCAAGAGGCACGGGCAGTCCTGCAGCTCCTGGGCAGCCTGCTGAGCTGACTCTCTCGCTGCCCTTTTTGTTGCGGATCTGCAAGTTCAAACAGCTTCAGGATGCTCTCAGGAAAACAGGTAACCAACACTGGATCCAGAATTTCTGCTGGAGGAATCCCATCCGAATCAAACCACTTAGAGGACAGGAGCCATGCCAATCCGAGGAGCTGGATGTTAAGGCCAAATGTATCTTAGGCTTCCTCAAGCCAGTGGCAAACTTGGCAGGTGAAATCAAAGACCCACGCATCCCAGTACCTTTCACAGACAGCAGCCAGTGGAGGATGCTTCAGAAGTGACATAAGCACAAAATATCATTTCTTCTCAGCTTCCAGTAACCTATATTATAGAGATGTGATGAGCCAACAGAAGCTGCCTGCTCAGGGAAGAGAATTGGGTCATTTATTTTTTTTCCCCTTTTGTTTCATCACCTACAAACCAACTACCACACCATGGACAAAAGATACACTGAACTACCGGACACAAGCTCTGCCCAGGAATGGCACTGATCAACTCACGTTCCTCTCCCCACAAGTCTTTAGGTTCAAGAGCCACACCAAGAAAAATTGGGGTGAACAAAAGCAGTTATACAGGATGGGAGAAGAGATCTGTCTGGCCAAACCCACCCCATGCTCCGGCAGCGCGTGGCCTGTTTGTTTTGCAGTGAAACGCTAAAACCTACAGATTTTGATGCCTAATAAAATCCAGCCTGACTTACTATAAACACTGTCTCGCACGCTGGTTTAAAGCCAATATTAGTTAAACAGCTATAAACAGCCTCCTGCTAATTATGCAGTTTAAAATACACACTCATGCCTCAACAAGTTTTTCACTCCAGCCTCCTCTCCAGCACACACTCCAGATGTAACCCAGCGCAGCGCCACTGAACCTGGCCAGCAGTACGTTCTCTAGTTCCCCTTTGGAGCCAAGTTCAGGTGTTGGCGCTCTCCCTGTTTCATCAGCAGTTACTGCCCCGGTCCCAAACACGTCAGACAGCTCCACAGCCTGAGCCCATCAAGCACTGGCAGTGGCCCCTGAAAGCAGTGCCAGGGACTCGGACCGACCGCACCCCCCCAAGCAGGAGCAGCTGAGCAGGAAGCTGCCAGGCGGCCAAATGTCCAAATGGCATCCTTTGCCTTCCAATATGTGCTGTTATCAGTTTCAAAGCTTTCCAGATGCTAACCTACCATCTGCTCCATCACCTCCTCCTCCACATCCCTGAAGATGTTCCCGAAGTGCTGGGCTTAGGTGTCCCCCTCCCCTTCACAGGCTTTTTCCACACTCCCATCAGCAACCAAGCCCTGGTGGAACCAGTGTAATTAACAGGATGCTGAGATGAGAATCTCTAGAATAGAGTTGCCTCACAGCATTTGAGGGCGCCAACATAAGCAGAAAATGAAGCAGGCCACAGTTTATAAAGGTTTTACAGCAGTAAGACAAACCCAGACTGCTGCAGCCGGAGCAGCAGGTCGGCAGGAAAGCAGAAGTCACCCTGCCCCGAGAATTTGTGGGAAGGCTCCAACTGTCCCAAGGTATAATGACGCTTCTAATTCATCCGGAGCACCACCACCAAGTTCAGCTTCCCAGCTTTACTAGAAAGGGCGCAATGGACATAAGAAACAACAAAACTGCTGAAGGGACTGGAAAACAGATCTTATGGGGGAGAGACTGAGGGAACTGGGGCTGTTTAGCCTGGAGAAGAGGAGGCTGAGGGGAGACCTGATCGCTCTCTATAACTACTTGAAAGGAGGTTGTAGTGAGGAGGGTGTCAGTCTCTTCTCCCAAGTAGCAAGCGACAGGACGAGAGGGAATGGCCTCAAGTTGCGTCAGGGCAGGTTCAGATTGGATATGAGGAAAAACTTCTTTACGGAAAGAACAGCGAGTTGTTGGAACAGGCTCCCCAGAGAGGGGGTTGAATCGTTGTCCCTGGAGATGTTAAAAAAACGCATAGATGCGGTGCTCCAGGACATGGTCTAGTAGGCATGGTGGTGTTAGGTTGACGGTTGGACTTGATGACCTCAGAGGTCCTTTCCAACCTTAGTGATTCTATGATTCTATGAGCACAATCATTTCTAGCACCAAGCGAAACAGAAGAGATGGCAAGATCTTTAACCTCAAAGTAACCATTTTCAGCAGCTTTAAAGGCAGCATTTTGAAAGTGTACTAATGTGGAATTAAAGAGGTTACTTTAAAAAAACAAAACAAAACATGAAACCCAATGGAGATGAGACAAGATTTTTGGAGACAGTTTGAAAAATATACTAACCTATTCCCTACAGAGCCAAGCTTGTGCAAAAGCCATCTTAGTCAACCACACATCTACAGCACTAAAAAGAAACGGATTCAAAATTAACTGCTTTTTACATTGCATGCAACCCTCCACTACCAACACAACCCTGACCATTACATTGCACACGAATCACATATGCTTTAACGCATCACAATCTCTGAAGATATGACACATGCTGGTTAGGAAACACTCCTAATACACATTCCTAATATTCAAGACCAAATATGAGAGAAAAGGCTCAGTGTTGTCTGAGGGAGGTGTCAGTAACAGGACACACATCTGCTCCCGTGCACACTCATTTCATTTTTCTATGCACATAAACAATGAATTCAGTCATTACAGCTGCCGGTCTGCCCTGGCCTTTTATCCCAATATAAAGTGCTTCCAGAGAGCAAAATACATCTTTCATCTGAAACAAGGCTTCAACCTCCCCATCACGGTATCATCTCCTTAGATTTCATCTTCATGCATAAGCACCAGCATGACAGGGACACTATTTAGGCAAATATTTCATGTAAAGAACTCGATTCAAACCGAGATCTGCAGACACGTTTCTTCCATGTGATTACAATACAGCGTACGAGAAAGCTTCTCCCCATCCAAACTAACCCTCTGTGCTCCAAGCGCAGAGCAAAGGCTCTGGTGGAATCTGCAAGCACTGCAGAAGCAAAAGGAAGCACAATTCCAATATGTTTAACAACTGAATTAGCATAATGCTCACCATGCAGAAACCAGCTTCCCTGACCTTGAAATGCTGATCTGTAACCATTGATGAGTCTTTCCTATGTGCACTGCGATTCAACTATATTAAGTAAGAACTTAAGAAAACATTCATTGCTCCGTCACGATGAGTGAGAATAGATCAACCATGTGGAAACCTTCCCTGCAGCCCTACACACCCACGTTGCAATAGTGAGCATCTCTTTCCTACCAGGTAAAATTGTATTTAGGAGAGTAACAAAAGATCTGAAGTTGTACTAGAAACCCTGCTGTAATCAAATCAATTCATTTAATTTCTCCTTCACAAGCAGTAACCAGAGAGCCGCAGTGATTTTTTTTTGTTTTTAACTATTTCGGAACGAATGCAAACTGAACATGATGACAACAAGCAAGAATTCGGAGATACATAAATTCAAATGTGGTTTAGAAATACTTATTTGCATGAATCCACACACAACCGCCATCGTAGGCTCGAACATGCAAAAGAAAAACATTCATACGCGTGAACTGCAAGAACAGGATGGGATTTAGGTAAGTCCGCAACCACCATGTTGCTTAAAACATTCTAAGGGCAGATTATATTGCTATCTGACATTTAATAGGGCCAATACAGTAAGAGCACTGTCTGCACAATAAATAGTGACATTTTTTGTAAGGTCTCTAAGTAAAGGAACGAGCCAGCTGAGCTGCACAACTTGAGCATAAATGCCCATTTTAGAAAGGCATCTGTGCTCATTCTGTTCAATGAAGAATTCCAAGTGTTCTCATGAAAAATCAAACACAATTATGGTGGCCAAAAATTCCAACCCTGTTTAAAACATAGCATGGCTTGGCTGGGCCGAATGCTTCCATTTCGGATGAGATAGCTTTGTCCATTGAAAGCCTTGTATGGCTGAACGTACTTGCAGCAGATAAACATCCCTCTTAAAGTTTTGGCACAACTCGCTCCCTACCAAGAGTTACTGATACTATGGCTGAGTTGAAAAAAGCAGCCAGAATTAATCCAAGCTGAAGTCTGAGCTCATTAAAAGAACACAATAAAGACAAACTTAAATTCCGTTCCTATTTATGTCTTTCAAAGTCTCATCAGCACTGTAAAATAAAGATCCTACTGCTGTAAAAGTAGGATGAATAACAAGTTTTAGAACTTCACATTTATTAATGTAACTTCTTGCAAGGCACAGAAAGCGTGTGTTTAACCGATGCCAAGATCGGAAAACAGGCACTATGAAAATATAAACAGAAGGGGCTGATGTGTGTGGCAACAACATTGTTTGCATCAGCAAAAGCACACACAAACAGACATATTCTCATGCATTTCACTGAAGCACTGACAGCGCTTTGCCCTTAGAAACTATGAAGAGTAAAATTGGTTTTAACTACTAGAATCACAGAAAAAACTAACAGAATAAAGCATTACCATCTTCACCTCTTCCCCAACACACCCAACCTACGGATTTTACATTGAAACAACAAAATGCAGCTAATTTCTTTTTCATGTATTTTTGCCCCCCATCTTATCTGGATCCAAGTGCTGCTGCTGCAGCAAAGCGAGGGGTGCCTGTCCCCGGGCTGGCCTGTCCCCGGGCTGGCCTGTCCGGAGGAGCACACGCACACACACACACACACACGCGCTTCCCAGCCCCGCGGGAGCTCGACAGGCTTCGCCGCCCAACTCTAACTGGGTCAAACCCGAAGCTGGAGTTAAGAGGCCACTGGGCTCACACCAACGCTCTCCCCAGCCCCCAACCAAATTTAAGGGGTATTTTGACTGGAGGGGGGGGGAAGACTTTAGATCTCCTACGTCCCCACATTAAAGCTAATTCTGTAAAATAAGCCAAGTAAAAATGACACCAGAGATGGAGCGGTTCGCACGCTGCATACACCCCCTTTAAGGAAACTGCTGGAGCGCACACGAACGCTTTTTCCCCTCTAAGTGAAAATTGCGCAGATAACAATTCAATTGCTGAAGGTTTGGTTATCTTTCTCTGCTTGTTACAGCAGGCTAATGACCATCCTGACTCATAATTACCACCATAGTAAGAAGCTTTCTGTTCTCACACTGCTGCAAGTCCAACACTTATCTTCTCTCAGGCATGCAACAGCTTTATTACAGCCCAAAACTGAAAGTTTTGGCACTTAATTGTGATAAGAACTTTTAATGAAGGGCTCTGTAAGTGGCTTTAGAGGAGCCCAGATTTCCTCCCCCTCAGTGTTTAAGTGCATGTTCAAAGGACGTGACTCAAAGCAAACCCAAGCAATGTTTTGGAGAATAAGCCTGTAGTCCCAGGCTGCTCAAATTGCATCACCGCACTCACACAGGCGTAAGAAAAAATTCATTTCCTCTCTGCAAGCATGTTTCGTAGGCATGAAGAATATAAGAAGAAAATTCAATTCCTATTGTTTCAAAGTAATTGTAAGGTATTCAGGAACTGTGAAACTACACATTAACGATCTGCTATTTATACAGACCCCAAAGAGTCTGGAAAGCTGTTTGAAGGCTTTCTTGCCTGCAGAAGTTCCAGCATTATGTATTTCCAGAACAAACCAAAGACAGTAGGAAGCAAGAAAATAAGCCACCTTGATTTGAGAAAAGAATCTAAAGATTAAGTTGTTTACAGAAGCATAACTTCTTTTAAGAGTCTAGATCACGTAAACCTAGGCCTGAGGAAAATCATCATCCAGTAGACTTCCACATCCCTTTCTGATGAGATGTTCAGGCCATACTCACGTAAACTGACATCCAGCCATAAAGGGGGGAAAAAAAGGAAACATTACGCATTTTTTTTAACCAATAGCTGCAAAAAGATAGAACAGTCATCACACTAAGTTTAGTGTGTTTTGCCAAAACTCAATACCCAGGTTTTCCCAAGAACTTGTTTTTCCTGGCACTTAGTGGAACCTAAGGTATGGGAAGCCCACTGTGCCTCAACCCGCCCTGCCCACGGAAGCCCGTGCAAGGCCAACAGTGACCGACTTGCCATGTTTTGGTTAGTTACTAGCACACAGCTTCAGAGGAAAGGCCTGGGAGGAAAAAAGTTTCTGTATGCCCTTCAAACTTACCAAAAGTCAATCAAGGGGAGGAAAACAAAAAAAGACAACTTCTTTCACCTCCTTCAATCCAGCAAGTAGAGTACCTCCTCAGAACCTGCTCTGCACAGTCACGTCTCGCTGGACGGACGTAGATGGGCAAACGGGCAACCCAACAGCAAATTCCTGCACATTTTTAGGAAAAGTCTGTACATTCAACCACATGGGGCGGGTGCATCTGGAGTTTGTCAAGCACGGTGTCTTCTAGTTAAACTGTTAAATCTACTGGGTCTACGGTCATTCAGAAGGTTGTGGTCAAGATTCAAGACTAGCTTGCCGTGGAGGGGATCCCACAGCTCTCCTGACTATTGTTCCAGCCGCTTTGGCTGCAAACTCAAAACCACCACACAGTGGTTTGCACTGCAAAGGCTACTGCTGCAACCAGAGAGCCTTCTTTTCAACAGGTTTCGGAGGAAAAGCAGAAAGGTTGTGGCTTTTTCCATATGATGTCTTTGGGAAATTCCTACGTACAAAACCAAAAACACACCTAAAACATTGCAACATTCTGGGGTTCCAGTCACCCTCATGCATCAGAGACGAAGAAGTGATACAGATTGTGCTCACAGCATCACTGCAAGCGTCATGTCTGGGCTTGCAAGATTAAGCAGTTTACTTCAGCCTTGCTTTTACAAACAGCCCACTGAATACGGCGTGATCTCCTATGCCATGAATGTCTCTTTGAAGTAATGAATAGATACAGCACTTCCCTCCCAAAAAGTGCCTGCTGTTTAAGAATTGAACAAAGAGACTCAAAAGGCTGTGCCTGCATTAAGATATACTTTAGTAACATAAGTTAGCAGAAAAGCCAAGACATTGAATACTTCCTACAGCCAACAGCGTTGTATAAATTTAGCAAGCTATGAAAGAAAAACAGAATTCCAACTAACATTATTTGTCCTCATGCAGGAAAACATCCTACAAAAAGAAATGGCTTAAAAATAAGAGAAGAACAATGACATTACAAGTAACTGAATGTGGAGCATTCAAAATTTGCATTTAGAGATGCATGCACACACCCACCCCTTTTACTAGCCAAATTTTTCAGTGACTACAGAGTGCACAACTCAGCACGACAAACTCATTTGCCAAAGGGAACTTCCCCTGGCTAGTGAGCAGCGCCAAGTCATCAGCTGCTGTGGAACACCGATTTGAGACAACATACCAAGTCTTACAGAGAAATCTTGAGGTGTGAGACTCCTCCGTAAGAAACCAGCACAATTTTTAAACACCTGAGCAGCTGAAGGCGTGAAGGTAGCTTTCCGCAGCCACAACTGTACTGTGTCCCTAACTAGCGAGCTCGGAGTAGTCCCCTCAAACACGATCCCAAGTCCTGTGTCCCTGACCTGCAGAGTATTCCCCACAAGCATCGCTACGATGAAATTGTCAAGACTATGGGAAGTTTTCTTACCACTATTTAAAAACTCAAGGACAGGAGAAAAATCACCAGGAGTTCTAGCAACTTGATCCTGATGATAGCTGGAAAAGCTACCAGGAGAGAGAAAGCTCCAGGAGCAACTTCAACCCAAATCATTCTATGAGCAGGCAGCGAACGCAGCAACACATTCTTCACCGAGGGGAGAGAGGTCGATTTTTATTTCACAGTAACCAAGCACGTGTGACAGAAAAGGGAGGTGACAGGACTGGTTTCAAAATGATCTAGTAGCCAGAGAAACAGAAGCACTGAATGGAGCAGAGTCCAGGACAACACCCAAACAAAAATCACAGAGCCGTGCAAAGAATCCCGGGAGGTGGAATACCTGAGCTCTCCATCTGCCTTCCACCTGGGACCTGCCGTCAGGACACACCTCCTTCACATGTGGTCTAAATTCTACCTTCACTCCATGGAGCTATAAGGGCTGGCAAACTTCACAAACATAGATATTTGAGTCTGAAAGTCTTTCTTTCAATAAAACCTATTTCTAGGTCATAACTAATTTATTTTTTTTTCCCCTTTGGGAGAAATCAGACCGCCAGGAAGCATATGACTGCTGTCAGAAGAGTCTGTAGACACACAAGGGGCTCAGTTAGCAGCTGAGATGACAGTGCTACACGTTTGGAACCAGTATTAAAAAAACAAATAATAAATCATCGCTACACAATGGCAATGATCAGAGGTAATAAACTGTTTAGTCATCAAACATTAAAATTTTCCTAATACATTGGTATCTAGTCAGCTAAGAGCCCAGGTCAGGAGGAACGCAGGTGGGTACTCTGCCCTTTCTCCCCGGCCATAAGATATGCAGCCTCCAGAACTGCAGCGTGAGCACTAACCTCAGTGACACTCACGTTGTTTACCACCATATATAAACTGAGACAGTAAAAATGGCAACCGTAAGTATTTGAGTTAGAAAACAGTCGTAAAAATTTACTTCTTTCAGGGACTTTCCATACAATGGGACTCTGGAGTCACTTTGTTCTATGTCTTCTATGTATTGGAAAATAAACATCTAGCTTTGAATTCCTTCAGAGCACTGTCGGAAAGGGAACAGACTAAAGTACGTTTTCAAAAAACTAGACAGCTACCAGCAGTGAGTTACAGGCCATGGGTTCTATTTAAATAGGATTCTTGCCTCTTTAATTATTCTAGAGTAGAAAGGCTTTACAGATTTACTTGCTAATAAATGTCCTTGAAAATTTTTACAGAAAAAGGCATAGCACACAGCAAAGAAAATCCTACCAGGGAGGGAGGGGGAGAAAAAGAAAAAAAAAAAGAGAAAAGTTTATAAGTTCTTGAAAGACTTTTTAGAAAAAGTCTTTACCCAGACTAAGCAAGCTGCTGGGCAGCTTTATTAGTATTTCTGCCACTTTTTCTGTTTCCCTACCACACCCTAAAACTGTCTCAGGAAAACAAAGAAAAACCAACAGCTTCATGTGGTCGTTAAAAAGACACAAAGCTTTCTAATTTATGGAAGGGAGACAAGGAAAACAAAATACCAACAACCTTCAGTTCTGGCAAAAAAGTACCTCTGAAGCAGCTGAAGAACTTCACAGTTACCCTGGAAACACAGTTTACCTCCTCAGCCTACCATGAAAATTGCCTGCAATTACCACAATGGTATAAAGCATCAGTTTTGACAAAATATCAATTGCTACATGCTGCAATTCCCTTAACGCAGTACCAGCGTTTTATCGTGAGCAATACTTTATCTGGAATACAATTATATTACTAAACTCTGAAGAATCAAGCCTGTAGGTATAATAAAAGGTTACGCTATCTCATAATGGCATAGAAGAGCTCCGCCATCTGCCAAGTGCGATTTCCTTTAATCCCATTCCTCACACACAAATCAAAATCACACGGATTACGCCACAGAAATAGAAGTCAAGTCAATACAAGATTAATCTCCTACCTTCAGACGGGAGAAACGCGAGAACAGTACCAATGCTGCAAACAGGCTCGGGGAGGCAAAGCTTTTTACACGACTCAACGCAACACCACACGGGAAATAAAGTGATTTCACGGATTAGCTTCACCCTTTCAGAATCCCAGTTTTGCTCCCTCCCAAACCCAAGCGCAGAACTCCGTGCAAACCCACGGAGCTGGGAACTGAGCTCCACGGGCTCTTTTGGACCTGCTGTTTCCACCGGTGAGCAGAATTCCACATCCCTCCATCCACACACAAATCACGCTCGGAGTTCGGAAGAAAGACAGACAAACGAGTTGCATAACACAAGAGAGCAACACAAACCTGCCCACCCCAACGGCAGCCGCGCTTCTAACACAAAACCACGTTCCCAGGCGCGGGCTGATACACCAACGAGCAAAGGGGCGTGCAGCCCCAATGGACAAGAACCAGCACGACCACCTTAAACCGGCGCTCAGAACTAAGTCGAGAGAGGGGCTACATCTCCTGAAGTCCAAGGCATCAGTCACATCCCGCACTCCTGAATGGCCGAGTCCCCTCTGCAGACTGCGAGCTCAGGTCGGCGCGGCGTAAACTCTTGGGGGGGGGGGGGGGGGGGGGGG
>VWZZ01004132.1:103616-143950 GCA_013399095.1 Psophia crepitans
GCCCCGAGCTGGGCTGAGTTCAAGCAGCGTCTGGCCAACGCTCTCGGTCATCTGCTGTGATGGGGCTGGGCCTGTGTGGGGCCAGGGGTTGGGCTGGGGGGCCTGGGGGGGCCCTGCCAGCCCGGGAGATTCGATGGTTCTCTGATTCTATGGTGCAAAATGGGGCTGGCCAAAGGACTGTCCCAGGTATTGCTATGGGCGGTGGTGGGTGACCCTTTGTATGCCGGCTTTTTTTCCCTAGAAAAACGGGCAGCTCCAAAATAGGCGTTGGAACACCTTCAACAAGCCGGATGCAGGTAGAGCTGCTGACAGAGCAGAAGCAGACGTTTGGACTGGAAGTGCCCTGTGCTGCCATTTTACCGCGTCGTTCCCGTACATTCACAATACGCGCCTGGTCCTTCCCGGGCACCGCGGCCACGGCCAGGGCGCCGCACAGGTGCCGTGTGCCCGTGCCAGGACACGGGCTTCCCAACACAGCCCCTGGGATCCCCTCACCCCCAGCCACCGCCTGGGGCTGCCCTGGGCATGTGCCACCGAAAACTGGTTTGTCAGGCGCAGCGGCTGCACCCGCACCGGCAGCCGGAGGGCCCCGACTCTTGCAGCACAGGATCAAAACGGGCCATGGAACAGTCCGGGGCTGCCGCCACCCCTCCCGCCCGCGGAGGAGCTGCCACCCGCCGACACGGGCTGGTGCTCAGGCACCTCCTGAGGCGCCCTCGCTTGCCGCCCAGCGCAGGACGTCGGGAACAGCTCCGGCTGGAAGCGGCCACCGTTGCGGAGCTGCTTTGCGGGTTGTTGTTGTCTCCTCCGCTGCACGGCGGTGGCAGTTCTGATGGCAGTTTCAGTGGCTGTACCAACGTACGTGCACTTCAAAGCACAACCCCAGGATAGCTGCTTCTGTGAGAAAGTACCCCGAGTTAAAAATTAATGACATGCACTTCTAGGATCATTTACTTTCCTCCATCTAAAAAGCAGGATTTTTGCCAGTCTCTCCGCACCACGAATGCAGAGCATTTCTGCTTCTGCACATCGGGGACCTGGCCAATTAATTAGATTGCCAATTAATATCAGGTAATTAACACGTTCGCAAGGGCTGGTTGAATCCCACCCTGACATTTTGCAAACTATGCGTGTTTGGGGAGTGTCTTCATCAGCCTTTTGAAGTTCTTCACTGTGAGTTCCCTGGCAATCAGTTAGCCTGTGCTAAAAACTGGGGCTGTGCCATTAAAGCAAACATGCCCCAAGAAGCAAACATATTAAGGATTAATTAAATACCAGGTTTTATTTAATTAAGCCTCTTCTCATAAGTATGTCGAGGCAGGAAGCCGGAGCGAGCAGCCAATCTCGTGTTCACATCTACCCCATTTTTAGAGATGCGGTTGAACGTGGTTGGTGCTGCTTCAAACCTGACGGTCAGGCTGGTGCCAATCGGTTCTGCCTTCCCAGGGCGAGCGCAGGAACCGACAAGCACAACATCACTAGGAGGTGGCTGACGGCACCGAGCATTCCCAGGGTCACTCCTTCCCCGCTCCCACGCATGACACCCTCCCTGGGGAGCGCTGGAAACCCCCCCCCCGAGCACAAAAGGACCTTCTGGAGTCTGCAGGGATGAGGAGTGCCAGCCTGAGCACAGGCAGGACCTGCGAGCGGCTCCTCCTCCCGCTCTCCTCTCATCCCCCTTGCATTTTTTTAATGAGAAACTTGTCGCTCCCGTTACCCGCAGCGAGAAAGGCACCGCAGCCCGTCACGTCTGGAGGCAGATCCAGGAATTACCGCAGCAAGCTAATGAGATCGAGTCCGAGGTCACTGCACGCACTCTCACAGAGAGCAGTCCCTCGCCCTCTGCACCCCCCTCGGTGTCAGCAGAGGATTACACACAGATAGCAAAAATCACCACCACGTCCTGGCTCTGGGCTGCCCTCAGCCAGGAGCTGCCCTCGCACCATGGCGCCCTGCCAGCAAATTCTCTGGGTGCAGCAGCCAAGGATGTGGCCCAGCCGCTCCCTAGCGATGGCAGCCTTTCTTCTCCTCTTTACATGCTCCATTTCAGCTTAACAGTCATCAGCTTAAACTCCGCACGCTGCCAGGGCGGGTACCAGCACGGAGGTGACGGTACCAGCAGGCTGAGCAGAGCAGCAGCGGCAGAGGTGGCCGGGACGGGGTCGGGCCCCAAGGCCACGGGCTGGATGGACCGAGAGGGCCAGGAGAGGCCATCGGGGAAGGCGAGGACCACAGTGCAGATCAAAGAAAGCACAGGGCAAAAGTGGGAAGGGGTGGCAGCGGGGTCCCTGGGAGAGGAGGGACTTGGCAAGAACGAAGGAGGGCTCTGAAAGCTGGGAGCAATGTGAAAAAACCACATCTCCTCAAAACCGCAGTTCTAACATCATCGCTCCAGCTGCTGGGGATCCTGCGGTGTGCGCTCCTCACCCTGCTGCCTCCGGGACGCCGAGAGCCACCCCCAGCTCTGCAGAGTGAAGCCATTCCGCAACTCCCGCAGAGCCAAGGACGGGCTCCGGGAACGGGACTGGGAGCGTGCGGAGCTGCCGCGGGATCTGGGTTTGAGAAAAGATGATCGTGGGGTAGAGCCACCCCGGGGTGGGATGCGGAAAGCTGCAGGTTCCCAGTGCTGGGTTGTGTCTCCCCAGCCCCACTGCAACCCCTGGCTCCCCCCTGCCCACCCCAGGTCCCAGCTGTGGGGCAGGGCTGTGGCAGAGCACCGCGGCACTGGCATGTCCCAGCACCTCCCCAACCCCTCCGATTCCTGAGCTTGGCACTCCTGCCTCCCCCCGGGGCTCAGCTCCTTTCAGCTCCCCCATCCCACCGGCAGCAATTCTCAGGGTCTTGGTAGAACTTGGCCGTGGCACCAGACGAGTCACTCGGCCGGCGAGCAGGGGGAGCAGACTGCAGGCAGCACGGGCAGGTCTCCGGCCGAGCTGCCTGCACCCCGCTGCTGCCTGCGGGGCTGCCCACACCACAGCTCAACGGCAGCCGGAGGGACAAAACCACCACGCCTCTGCCCACCCCGGGACGATGTCCTCCCCGCTCCCTCGTACCCCAGAGGCACTGTTAGGTCTCGGGCCTTTCCCTCACCAGCGCTGTGAGGACACCCGAGGTGCTGCCGCAGAGCACGACCCCAGCAGGGCAGCGGTCACAGTGCTGCGCAGGGCTCTGCGTGATGTTCAGAAAATAAAAGCGAGTGCGGGCGTGCTGAAGTGGGAAGAGGGCAAGGGAAAGATTTGGCTCCAGATAATCTGAGGCCGTGCAATGATTCTTACTTTGAAAAGTTCCCCGTCAGCAGCTCGGAGAGCACAGAAATAGCTTGGTGCAGATTAACTTCACTGGAATGACTGCTTCGTTAGCGGCACGCTCAGAAACGAGAGGAGCTTTTTCCAGACCAAAGTGGATTCAGGCTGTTATTGCGCTGTGGCTTTGAGTGCTCGCTAAAAGTTCGCAGCAGGTTTTCTAGCGAGGAGGAGCAGGTATTCCAAGGGGCGAAGCACGAGCCCTGTGAAGAGCACCCAGCTGATGTTGGTGGGAGCGGTGTTACCCGGGACCCTCAGTCCTGTGAGGCAGGGCGCGTCCAGCCAGGCTCGGCTGCTCCCCGCAGACGTGCAGCAAGCCCGGAGCTGAGCTGCAACTGCAGCTGCAACCACGCTGCAGCACCAGCAAGGTGGAACCGGGGCACGGGAGCTGCAGGACCCCCACAGCCTGCTGACAGTGCTGAACGCTGTGGCAGCAGCAGTGTCTGGAGGGGAATAGCTGGATATGGTGACAAGGAGCTTCTGCAGCCATGGCCATCTCCACCTCGGGTTGCATCTCAGAGGAAAAACTGCCACGCTTACCCCCATGCCTTCAAGGGCTTTTAAAATGTCAGTCTTCTCTTCAAAAAGCTTGAGGCTTGCTGTTTTGTCAACTCTGGGCAGGGGGGTCCCAGAAAAAACAACAGCAGCAGCAGATCCTCCCGACCTGAGCAACCAGGTAAAATGGGCACTGGGCAGCATCACTGGGCAGCACTGGTGGGGCCCTGCTGGGCTGTCACTGGGAGCACTGGAGGACATGAAGGCCAGTACCGCCCGTCCTGCACACACTGCACGCATTTGGGCCTACGGACTCGCTCCCGAGTCCTCAGCAGAAGGTCTCCCCCTCCGCTGCGTGCTGGGCTCAGAGATGAGCCGGGTTGCACCTTCCAGCTCTGCCCCGCTCCGTGCGGGTCCTTCATCTCTGCCCTCAACCCAAGGAGAAAAGCACCCGAGCGTCCCACCCTTCCCCCAGAGACAACAGCACTTCTGGGTGCAGCAGAGCCCCCCCCGTGCTCTCGGACGCAGCATTTCTGACAGGCGCTGCCCTTGGGGGTAACGCCAGCGCCGCCGTCTCACCAGGGACTGCGCAGCCATAAAGAACCACCAGATTTTTATTGATCTGAAAATACATTAACCATAGAGAATAGAGCTTTAATTTCTCTTTCTGAACAACAATAAGGAACAGTTTACATAAAAAACCAAAAGCATGGATAAAATAATATAAAACAGATATTATACCACAGTGTGGAATTCAAATAATCTAAGAACATTAGCAGCACTTCTACAAATATATTAAAAGCTATAGTGCTCATTAAGCTCAGATAGAGCAACTCCCAGAGACCAAAATGGCATCCAACATAGAAAAGCAGCAATTCAGTGTAGGGCAACAGCAAAGTCTAATGCCAGTACGTCAGATACATTCATAACCCTGCTGCGGCGAGGTAATCCCTTGGCCCGCGGCGCCCGGGACGGTACCCCTCATCTCCACGAGGGCTGAGGCAGGGTGACAGCCCAGCGTCACCCGCTGCCCCGCCCAGCTCTGCAGAGCACACCTTCGCACCGGGGGTGGCAATCGCGGGGCTGCGGGTACAGCCGAGTCGGATTTTCAGCAAAAGTTTCCGGTAATTCTGTTTGTGAAAAACAGCTTTCTCCTTCCCTGGCTCCTGGGAATTACTCTCCAAGAAGGGACTGAATTTCTGAGAATTTAACTAGATCTTCTTACATAGTCATGAAAATGGAATTTTTAGTATCTCAGCATCCAGTATCAGGATTTTCAATTCTTTATCTTCCCTAGCAGTGAAGCCATGCTGAGTCTTACAACTACCTCGTACTTTGGGAGATCTTGTGCATAGTTTAAATTTTACCATTGATTTATTTAAAAGAAAAAAACAAAAAACCAGTGCTTTTAACCCCTTACAAAAAGCTGATGCGAAGTGCCCTTCCTCCCAGCCACCTCGCTGCGGCGGCACTCGATGCCCGTCCGCACCTCGCGCCAGCTCCCCGGGGCTCTCAGCACCGCCGATGGCACGGGCAGGGCTGCCCGGGCTGGGCAGAGGGAAGCGGGGACATTCTGCGGGAGACCCGAGAGCCTCGGCAGAGCCGTGCGGAGGGACCCGGCCTGCCCGCCCCGGGCACGGCCACGCATGCAGGGCTGGCCCTGGCGCTGGCAGAGCCATCGCACCCAGCACGGACCAGAGGCCGTCACCCGCAGCTCCGTCTTCGGGGTCCCTGCTCAGTCTCCGTGTGCAAAATCAGTTTTAAAAAGGAAGTTATTAAAGTACTGGATGAGAATTTGAGGTTGGCTATGCTTATCGCTAATCTAAAATTAGACACGTACTAACAGACCGCTATGGCTATTCTAACAACGTACATTCTCTGGAAAATTCAGGATTCGGACAAAGTTTAGAAGAAATCCAAACGCTGCAAGCTGCAGAAACACACGGCTACGGCACCGAAACGGCCTCAACTTTGGCCCACACTGCCACTACAGAACCGAACCGTGGTGAGTGCCACTGGGGACCACTAAGACCTCAGGTCCCCCTCAGCGTTTACTGCAGGGCAGGCACGAGGCCAGCGACCTGGCGCGACGACCGCCGGAGTGCCTGAAACAGCAGGCAGCAGTAAGTGGCATTTTATCTGCTTCAGGGCATCTGAAAACCTCTACAAGAATTTCTGAAAACTGGTTCTGGTGAGAGTAACAACCCTTCCATGCCGCTAGAAAGTTGTCACTTCACGTGTGAGTTGTGCTCTTTCGCTACCAGCTTGTGCTCACGCGAGAGTAAAATGCTGAAAACGTGCCCAGAACTGCCCGGTACTCACGAAAATTCTCAGAGCGAAAAATACTTGACAGATGCTTTGATGAAACGACAATCACTTTGGCCCCACCGATGAACGGGCCCAGAGGCTCCCACCGCCTGCCAGGCGGCCACACAGCGCGCAGCCGTTTCACGTAGTACAGATGTTTTTAAAAGCGAACCGACATGGTGAGAACCCTGAAACCGGTCCCATACTGTTCTGAGGACTGTTTGCCCCAGCGGCTCCCGGTGCGGAGAATTAGCCAGCTCGAAGTAAACAGGGAGAGAATGGAAATCAGCCAGCCAGACTGAAATACGTAAACAAATAAGAAAGTATAAGAAGAATCTCATCCCATAAATTGCTCTTGGCCACAAGGCATCTGTCTCCAAGGTGCCATTTTGGGACGGGCTCAGCTTGCCCGCGGACGGGTCCCCGGCAGAACCGCGACGCTGAGCTACCGCATCGACTAGTCACTTCTCCTGATCGGTTTGTTGCTCATCGGTGACAGTGGCTGCCGACACCTGCGTTTCTACTGCCGGCCCTAGTTACGATACAAGGCGGGTTTGGATACGGTAAGGGACGTTCAGAACGTCAGAGGCTGGATGAGAGCAGAACAGGGTGGCAGCAAGGAGTTCCCATGCACAAAACCCTCTCACTCTTCGTGGAAAATGTTAACAGCAAAGCAGTTCAGGGACTCACCAGAGTAAGAGAAGAACTCCTTTAAGAATCACACATTTAGGAACCAAGACAACTTCTAAAGTGTTTACATGAGTAACACTAGAAGAGGTGGGTACCAAGAGTTATTTGGCAGGTTGCATCAGTGGAAAGCTCCGATGCAGAACGAGAACCCGTTAGTAACTCCCTCGGGGGACCGCGGGGCCAGGACACAAACACTCACTGCATTTAAACACTCCGAGGTGATCTGCGAGCTGAGCGGCTCGAACAAAAGATAAAGCGAAAGCCCCAGGCCTCTGCGGACGCGCAGGGCGGGTGCAGCCTGAGTTGCTTCGCTGAGCCCGTGGAGCCCGTCCTTCACTCAGGCTCAGCCCTGCAGCGGCCCGGAGCAGAGAACACCGGCCGGGGGCAAGCGGGATGCAAGCCCCGCTGCGCCTGGCGGGAAGGATGCAGCAGCTCGAGGCCCCCCAGAGCGAGCAACAGCAGGCAAAACAGTCTCCAGCTTGTAGTGCCGTTGCTTGGGGTGGATTTCAGCCGCCCCGAGCTGCTGGGATGAGGCATTCCTCTCCCCAAGGAGCCAGACAAGATTACTGTATATGGGCAAGCGTTCCCCTGCGACGGGCTTCCCCCCGCGTGGTGAGCCGGCTGCGCAGCCGGAGAGCTCTGCCGTCTCGCAGGGCCACGGGGACTCACGCTGTCGGAAACCCAGAATAATGCTTTCACCAAGGGGGAGTCCAGCCCAGGGGCAGAGCCCGGCAGGAAGAGGCCTATGACCAGCTGGACAACAAAAAGCTTTCCTTAAATTTTAGCAGCTTTTAATCTTCCAACAGATCTCGGGTCGCAGACCCCGGCGTTGCCTCGCTACGGGTCTCCACAAGCACACAAACCTGCCGGTCGGACGGCGGTGCCCCGGGGGGCCGGCGAGGAGCACAGTGCCACCCACTGCGGCTTCTGGCAGGATGCTCAGAACCAAGCTGGGACCATGCGTGGACAGGGGCTGTGGAAGGGCAGAGCCCAGCGACCGCCAGAGCCTGATCCGGCCTCCCGCAGCCACTGGCCACAGCGAGGGTCTGGCGGGGCGGGGAACAGCAGCGTCCACCACTGCAGGACCTGCAAACTGCTCGCATCTTCTGGCTCACGTCCCATGGGAACACAAAGCCGGACCTCCGAGGTCAGACCCGAGTTCTCACGGCAGTATTTGGGTCCAGACGGCTTTCAGTGACTTCACACAAGCTGGGGCAGAACAGTGCTGGGGCACGCTGCCTCCAACCCGAACCTTCCCTGGAGCAATTTCTTTGCAACCTGCCCCAAGCCTCAACCCTGCAGCTGTTCCGACCCAGGGCAGGCACGAAACCCTGCTCAGCTCGGGCAGGGCTCCGCTCCTGCGCACCCTACTCAGCACCAGAGCTGGAACAAAGCTTTCATTCCAGTTTTTCCTCCTTTTTTTGCTTCTTTCCCAGTTTTCAAGTCAGAACTAAAGTCAAGCCAAGCTGAGGTGATGGTGGTTCTGCTCTGAGCTCCCTGCTGCCATACCAGAACAACTCTCACAGTACAGGGACAGCGACAGATTGGCACGTCATGGAGTAGGTGCTATAGAAACCACACCGTTCTTCAAGCAAAAGATTTCTTCTTTCCCCCCCCTCAAAAAATAACCCACTTAATTCACATATTTTCTCTCTACACTGTATATATATATATATTATATATAGACACAATTTTCTGGTAAACATTTACAAGATATTGTAAAGAACATTGAAAAGATACACCTCCATTTGCATAACAACGCACACTCACGCACGTCAGTACACACGGACACACAGTAACGTACAATCAATAAATAAATACTTCTTTCCCCCCAGAAGTTATCCAAAAAACACTGCTATTGAGCGGCCCAAAGACACTCGCAGTTAATACAGACAGCAAATATTGTGCAGAATTTCTTGGCCGGTTTTGTTTAAAAAAATCAAGAAAAGAAAAACAGAAGCTTGAACGATAAAGTGTCAGCGATGTTGCTTGGTAAGACCGTGGTTAAGTTGCCTGACTGGTCCCTGTCCCGCAGAACGGGGGGCCCGAGCGCTGCCCTTGGGTGACGCCGGCAGCCCAGTGCCTGCCCGAGGGGGAACAGGAGCAGCCTGGCAGGGAGGGCACGAGCTTCCCGCTCTGCTTTCTGGAAAGGTGAGAGATTCGTACGCGAACCAGCAGATTTGAAGCTCAAATGCCTTTGTTTCCTGTGCTACTGCAGACCCAGCCCTCCGTGGAGATTTACTGCAGAAAACTGCCTCAAAGAATTTCCTAGATTGTTGGCAGGCAGTTGCTTGTTGCGATTACGAGAAATGAAAGGCTGCCCATCGTTCCCCGCCCCCCCCCAGCAGTGCTCTTCCCTAAGGGGTTCAGTGTGCAGTGCTGGTCCCGGGGGCTGCAGCCTCCATCTCCGGTACTGCACAAAGCCTGGCCAATTTGCTCAGAAACTCCGCAGAACTTTTCTGAAGGAGCAGTTTTCCCTCCTGCAGATTTACATCTGTCTTTTTCTCCAGGCAACATCTGACACATGCCACAAGGAAACACAAACCACAGCACAGACAGATGTTGAAGGGCCCCTTTCCCCTCCTGGTGAGCAGCACTCCAACAGCAAGAGAAGAGCAGGGCCTTATCTTGCAGAGGGCAGGAGGAGAGCACACACACGTCACACATCGCATGGAGGGAGAACACAAAGTTTTGCAGCAAAACTTGAGAGAAAGTACCCTTACAGAGAGCTACAAGCCAGCATCTTCCCTGCTGCTGAAAGCACACGTTCACGGCAGCCTGCTGCGGACAGGACAAAGCCCTCCCTGGCGGAACCAGACCTACCAACAACCTACACCTCTCCTCTTCCTTTATTGTTTTTACCTGAGTTGAAAAAATGAATCCAAACCCTCCGAGGCGCAGCCCTCGCATGAGACAGCAGCTCCGCTCTCGCGCTGGTAGTGCTGGAGAGGCACTTCATGCAGCGTGCTCCAGGGGCGGCAGCGCTGGAGAGCCACTGCAGGAAAAGCGGCCACAGAAGCGCATCTTCCGAAAGCAAAGACCACTCAGGGACCTTGGGCTATTCTCCTCCTCACAGGCATGTGAGCGAAGCCCACCAAGAGTTAGCTGGAGACTTTCAGTGGACTTAGGGGGCTCTGCAGCCAGCCCCAGAAGCACACAGAAAACCTGCAGGCACCGGGGGGATGTTTGCGCTGCCCAGCTTGGAGCAGCTGGTCTTTCAACGAACAGGAGAGACAGGCACCTTCAGAGGGAAAGTCAGGACAGTCGGCGACATCGGGAGCTCTGCCTCGCCTTCCGAGGAGCTCTCCCCTGACAGGGGCTGTGGAGGAAGCCCAGGGAGACCAGCCTCCTAACAGAAGCAGCTAGAGTAAGGCAGGTAAGAAAACCTCAAGTCTGGAGTTCCCAGAGGAGGTTAGGACCAGATTTTCCCGTGTTCAGAGAGTGTTGCAGAGGCTGGATTTTGAAAGAAAAACCCAATGCTGAATTTGGAGCTCTTCTGAAAATCCACCCAGAGCTGCAACTCTTGTGTGCTCGGATATTGTAGTAACAAACAATGTAAAAATCCCAGGGAGAGAACAGAGCCCTACAAACAGACTAAAGGGGATGCTATGCATCAAGGGACAAGATCAGAGGAAGAGGAATTTCTGTGATCAAAGTCCCTCTCTGTTACTGGCAGAACCTCATCATGTTAGTAAGAAACGGAGCACTGGCAGCATCCCTGCCTTGCCCAGGCTTGCAGGGCTGGCTGGCTTCCCCGCGCCGCAGCGTAACGGCTGTCTGAGGAAGCAGCTTTATTTCCTTGGAACAAAGGCTGTCGAGCCCGAGCTGGCAGCTCCGCTCTCCCAGAGCCCGAGCTCTGACCTGGGACGCTGGCAACTGCCTCGGCAGCAGTGGTGCTACCCCCATGTGCTGCAGCAAGGCAAGGAAGCGACTGGCTGGGTCTTGCTTCCAAAGCAAGTCCCTGGCAATAAAATGCAGTTGGGCAGATCTTTGGTTAAGTCACTGAAGAAGGCTGCGAAGATCTGAGCCGGGGTCCCTGGGCCTAACACTGGACACAGCACTTGAGAGCTAAGGGTACTTCCAGTTCAGACCGCAGCACGAGTCCAACTACCTTACTCCCACAGGTGCGGCACTGCGAGAAAAGGAGAAGGGGAGGAAGCATTGAAGGGGAATCCCGGCTCCTTGTCTGGATGCCTTGTCTTCCCCACGTCCTTCATTTGTTCTCGATCAGAGTCTGGACTTTATAGACAAGGTCCCGAGCCAGCTTCAGGATCTGCTTGGTGTTGTGCCGCTCAGCCATTTCTGGAACAGAGGCAGAAGGAACCCGAAAGAGGTTAGAGCTGAGCGGCCCAGCGTTTAGAGGGGGCCCCCCAGCCTCGCGGCGCTCTGCTTCTCAGTCGAGCTCCAGGCAGGAGCTGAAGCTGCAAACCCCTGCCCAAGTCCCCACGCACCCTCCCTGGCAGAGACGGCCGAGTCTGAAGAGCCGTCATTAACCAGCTCATCTCGGGGTGACTACAGCCAGCAGGAAGCACAGCCTCCACTCACAGCTCCCCTCAAGCAGGGCCAGGCGGGCTGTTGCCAAGGATGGCTTCCCCAGGCACCGCCTGGCCCCCCAGAGCCTCTCTGATCGGGGCAAGGGCTGTCTTCACCATCGTGTTCCAAGTACCAGCATCGCACAACCACACACTGCTGCTTGTTTTAAACATTTACCAGCACAGCCCAGATACAACTCTCTACAGCCAGACAGACACGTGCTGCCTACAGCTCAGCAGCCGCAGCACACTCAGCCCAACAGAACACAAGCTGTACCGTTGAAAAACTTGATGATGTCTGTAAAATCCATGTTGTTCTCCAGGATTATGTCCCGGTACATTTCCACCAAAGCCAGGGCTATGAAGAGCACATAGTGTGCAGAGGAAACGTGTGCAGCTGCCCAGATGGTCTCCCAGACGGCGAACACGTCATCGTACACCAGCTCTGCGACAGAGGAAAAAGCCCAGCAGTTACTACACCAGCCACGGGCTGACAAACCTCTGACTCAGAGAGTTCACGGCAGCACTGGAAAGACACGCTGGGTGGCTGCTCCCCACAGGAACCTGTTCCAGTTGGAAGCAATAAGTCAGTCATCTGTAGAGACAAATATTCTGGCCCGCAGCAGGTGGCACAGGCTTCGGGGCACAAACCCGGCGGAGGCTCACCAGCAGCTCTGGAAAAGCAGGTTCTGTACTGGGACAGAAAAGTCAGTCACAAATCTACCAGGGAAAAGCAGAACGGGAGCGCACGGTTAAACATTAAGTTCAGACAAGTGAAGTTGCAGAGTGTACCAGGAAGCACGGCAGACCCTGCCTTCCCTCCCCGCTTGCTGGTCCCAACTCCTCCCTCCCAGCACACACCTCTCTTGAAGTCCAGGAGGAACCATCGGTAGCAGAAGTAGAAATGAGTGTAATCACCATTCTGGTGCATCAGCTCGAAGAGCTCAGAGTCCAGGATCTGCCAAGAAAAGCAAAGGGGAGCTCCTCAGCACACACCGGAGGCGCCAGGCACTCCTCTGCCTTCCTCCATCCCCACTGCTCGCCCACCGCACCACGACACCTTCCACGCAGCCTCTCTGCCTTTGCAGTCCTGGCGCACGTTACTCCGGGGCTGTCTTTACAGCTCTCCCTCCTGCTTCCTACCACTGAAAACTCCTCTCAGCGCCTCTGAGACTCCCGCCCCAAGAACAGCTCTCTGGTTTGAGAGGCTGCCGTCCCTGTGCCGGGACTCCCCTACCTGGATCAGAGATCTCATGTTGGCAAAGTGGGTGTCCATGGCTCCCCCGTGGGGGAAGTTCTGATTCATCCTCTTCATCAGCTCGGTGAAACAGCTGAAAGCCAGAGCCTCTGCGCAGGGAGGAGAGACGCTCACTGCTCAGCTGCATCTGCACCCACATTGCACCCCCCCACCGCCCGCCCGCAGCAAGAATATCCCTCACCGCTGCACGCACACAGTCAGGGACACACAGCAGGGGCTGGCCTCACAAAGGCAACTCACACTGCGAAAGGCACACGCTGTGCCCAGGTTGGGCTCCTGGGAGTCAGACAGCACCAAGGACAGACGGGATCCTGTCACCAGCCGCTCCGCACCTCTGAGCACGGGGCCCTCCCGGTGCAACGAGCCGCCACCAGCCCAGCAGATCCCCCCCCAAGGGAAAGCGGAGCAGAGCCATGCACTCACCGTCATCCAGGATGACCAGGAGAGGGGCCAGCAGGTCACACATCCCCTGCACGTAGCCAATCTCAATGTGCTGCCAGATGTAGCTGTGAGAGTGAGCAGGAAAGGTGGCCTGTGAGCCCCCCCGCACCCTGCCCGTGCCCTGCCTCCGTCCATGGGACGCTGCCGTTTCCCACGTGCTGTCACCACGGCACGGCGGCAGGCAGGGCAGATCAGACCTGTTAATTCTGTAGCTGTTCCGCTACAGCTGGTAAGTGATTGTGACTTTCAGGTAAGCCATGCACGGCACAGCCCTGGATCAGCACCCCGCCACGGCCACGGCCAGTCACAATCCAGGGCTGCGCCGCGGCCGTGGCGTGGAAATCAGTGCTGGGAACAGTAAAAACCACAAAGCACAGCGAGGCAGGGTGGTTGCTCAAAGGGCAGAGGCTGATAGAGTCTGTTAATTTATCTCTCACCCCCTCGGCTCTCTCCGCACGGCATTGCCTGCTGCGGCTCCCCGGACCCCGTGTCCTAGGAAGCAACCAGCCCTGCAGAGATATCTTCCCATATTTGGTAGCAAGTCAAAATGCGCTCAGAGAGGACTCAGATCTGCTGCTGGCACAACGGAACAAGCTTTTCCATCCTGCCCACTGGTTTTCCAGAATCTGCTGTATCGCAGGTCTTAACTCAGCCGAGATCTCCAGCTCCGGCTGTCAGGTAAAGTGACAGCTCTCATGAAACAGCAGCTTCTCCTCGTATTTGCGAGATGAGTAATAATATTTTGGCCTTCGCTGCCCCTGAAGCTGCTGAGCTGGAGGTGGTTTGAGTCGGTGAATGTCAAACAGCAACCTCTTAGTCACAGGCACTGAGCAAAGGGAATCGGAGACGCGCCCAGGTATTGCCACCTCCCGGGTGGGCACTGACTGCTCCTCGCGTCAGGCGTTCCCTGGTTAGCACTGCCCCTCTGCGGGCTGATCCTCAGTACAACATTCTCCAGACACGTTCCAGGGGCAGGCGGGCTGCGCTGGGTTCAGAGCACGAGGCAGCACGCCTGGGCGGCCGCGGGGAGCCCTCTGCTCCGGGCAGCGACCCGGACGCAGCGCGGGACGGGGCGGCCGGACTGCTGGGAACCACCAGGTCCCTGGCACCGCCGCCCCGGCGCTGGGATGATGAGGGGATGCGGGTGAGGAAGTCAAGGAGGTGAAGCTGAGTAACGAGAACAAAATGTGAGGCTCTGGCCTCAAGGTGAATTGAGGGAAACCAACCACCAGCGTCAGGAGGCTGCTCCCGTCGCGGGGACCTGGCAGACCCCCCCCGACCCCCGGGCTCCCACCTGCACATGATGTTGCGGAGTTTCTCCAGGTTGGCAGGGGTGAAGTACCAGTAGTTGCGGTCACACCGCTGCACGTCCTTCTCAATGCGGTGCAGGTTCACCGTGTACATGTCCAGCAGCTCTGGCTGCCCAAAGCAAAAGCAAAGGTGATTTGTTTCAGAAAAAAAAAACCGGAAAAAAAAAAAAGCTGCAAGGGCAACAGAGCAACAGGGCAGAGTTTGGGTGGGAGGCAGAGAGCTGCTGTACCCACAACGGCAGGGTTAGCACAGGCAAATAGTGAGACAGCCAGGAAGAAACCCACCCAGCAAACAAGTACATACTTACAGAGTAGGTGACACCCGTGGAAGAGACAGCAGACGCTTCACCGTTGGCCAGACCAGCTACAGGCAGAGAATCCAGCTGCGGGTACAAACTCTCCATCTCCGGCTCCTCAGAGAGGTTGTCTTCGCTCTCCACCAAGCTCTGCTTTTCAGCTTCGCTGTCTGCCCAGCTCTCTACCACAGTCAGGGCCACTGCGTCACGATCACGCAGGACCCCTGCCGAGCTCTCACCCAGGGGAACAAAGTCCACGCTTCCACCGGTGGGAAACTCGCCTTCCAGGCTGTCTTGACCCTGCAGCTTCTCCTCCTGCCGGGTACTATCCGGGTCCTGCAGGGCCTTTCCCTGAGAGCTGGCCGAGGATTTGTTGGTTTCCAGGGCACTGTCCTCATTGCTGAAGCTGCGCTCTGAGAATCCCGATGCGATGGAGAAGTTCTGGGAAGAGGGGTGGCCAGAATCAGGGGAACACGTGCCGTTGGGAACCGTCCCATTGGGGATCTTGCTTTGTTTGCCATCTTCTAGCTGGGCATCTGCTTCAGCCTGTTCCACCTCATCAACAGACTCAAACACCTGCAAAGCACAGACAGGGAAGACTGTGAGAGCAAGTACACCCCCTGCATTCGGAAAACTGCTGGGAACGCGGGCATTACGTCCCTGAGAGGCGCGTTCAGCAGTTCATGCCGACGTTGCAGCAGCAGGAAGGGAGGAAGGTCTGCTCTCTGTCTGCGGGGCTCACACAAGCAGCCAGTGGAAGAAAGCTCAGAGGACTCGACAGCATTTTAAGCTCCTGGTGCTGTGCCTGGCTGTGGCTCCACGTCTTCGCTAGAGTGAGAGAACTTCAGCCTGAGCATCTAGCTCTCTATCCCCATTTTAACCAGGCTCTTGGAGGAACTTCTGGGCAGAGCGCTCAGCCTTTAGGTTCTCCCCTGCCTGGATCTGGCAGGTCAGTGCTTGCTCATTTGCACAATTCGGAGCACCCAGTCCCTGCTCCAAAGGGCTGCGCTTTACTTGGCATAATATATTGGGCAGAATGTCATTTAAACAGGTGGGTGAACACGTGGTTACTGACACACGGAGCAGCCAAGGGCCCTCATGTGTGAAGGCCACACGGGGGCTGGTCCTTCGAGCCTAGGCACAGCAGGCATGAATATTAAACACAGCCAAGCAGCGCAGGTCTGACCTTCCTGGCTCCAGAGGCAGGTTTGTGGGTCACTTACCTCCTCCAGCCACCACTTCTGTTTGCCAGCAACCACTGCGGTTACCAGCCAGCGAGCAGCCCACACCGGGGCAGAGCGCTGTAACACCGTTGGGCGGCTGCTGTCTGAACGAGCAAGGGGGCACAAAGCACGGCCGCTCACCTGCGTGCTGGAGCTGGAGTCGCTCTGCAGCCGGGCGTGATTCTGTCGGCCAGAGCTGCAGCTCTGCGAAGACTGGAAGAGAGAACAAAAAGGCCAGTGAAAAGGCAAAGAGCGTGGCGGCTGGGGCGGGGGGAGGCTCAAGCCACGCTACCAGAGGTGGGCACATCTGTCTGTAAAGAACAAGCAAAACATGGATCCAATAAATTCTTGTATTGGACCCACGAAAGACGTCCACACCACATCATCTCTGCCGTGCAGACTCGTCACGCAGCGCAGCAGCCTGCCTCGGCCCGCCACTGACACTTACTGCTGGAGATGATGACAAAAAACAAAGTCCCAGGCCAACCCAGTTGTTTGAGCACTGTATGGGTCTGAAAGGAACTGCTTTCTCCTGGCCTTCAGCGAGGTCACGCTGTCTCCCTGGAGTGCACATTTCTACAAATCTCTGTCCTAATTTGGCAGCAATGAGACTCACCCCGTCTTAGTTTACATAAACGATGAAGTCACAGGCTATAAAACAATCCCTCCAAGCATATTAATGCTTTTTTCCTTTTCTTAAAGGACAAACATTGATGTTTGAAGCCAGCCTCGGTGGAGGCAGCCCCTCTAAAAGTCAACAGCACCCTTCGCTGGCTTCCAGCTGAAGCACAGAATAGAATAGAATAGAATAGAATCATTAAGGTTGAGAAGTGACCTCAAGGATCATCTAGTCCAACCATCCCCCCACCACCTATTACCCACTAAACCACGTCCCTAAGTACCATATCTAACCTTTCCTTAAACACCCCCAGGGATGGTGACTCCACCACCTCCCTGGGCAACCCGTTCCAATGCCCGACCACCCTTTCAGAGAAGAATTTTCTCCTCATCTCCAACCTGAACCTTCCCTGGCGCAACTTGCAGCCATTTCCCCTTGTCCTGTCACTGGTTATCTGCGAGAAGAGGCCGACCCCCAGCTCGCCACAAATCCCTTTCAGGTAGTTGTAGAGGGCAATAAGGTCTGCCCTGAGCCTCCTCTTCTCCAGACTGAACAGTCCCAGTTCCCCCAGCCGCTCCTCATCAGACCTGTGCTCCAGCCCCTTCACCAGCTTTGTTGCCCTTCTCTGGGCACGCTCCAGAGATTAGCTTAGACCTAATTATCTTAGATCTGGGCTTTGCAGCAACCAGTTCAGTGCTCTGCCTCCTGGGTTCCCCCTCAGCAACGCGCCTTCACTTCGGAGCGAGCCCCCCCTGCTACGGGAGCCGCCCCTGCGCCGGGCTCATCGCAGAGCAGGAGCCCGCGGCCACTGACGCTGCGCCGAGTCGGGATGTAGAGAGCGTTGCGATGACATCACGCACAAACAATAAGGGTTTAAGGAAACACGGCACTTTGAGAGCGGCAGCAGGAGCTGTCCCCACCCCAGGATTGCGGGTGTTCGCTGGGCAGGGCTCTGATGGAGAGAGGAAGGGCGACAGTTTCCCTCCATTACCGTGGGAGCATTTTATAACAGGAAACTTCAGCTTGAGATGGGAAAAGGGTGAACCTCTGCATGTACCACCTCTGCCAGCTCCCTCCTCACACACCTTCCCACACCAGGCAGATGTGGGTACAAAGGAACCATCACAGTGGAGATGCTGCGGGGACGGGAACAATTCCTGGGGCTCCAGCAAGGCCGACCGTGCAGCCCGCCGCCGCTCGCCCCCGGAGAGCTGTCAGCCAGCTCTCGCACACACACGCAGCCCGCACGGTCGGGGCTGAGCTCCTCTCTTTCCAAAAGCATCCACACAACGTCCGCAGGGGAAACCAGCTGCAGTCCCCAGTTCCGCACTTACGGGGCCCACTCCGACTTGGCTGTCTGAACCAGGACACCTCCACCCGCCGCCGGTGCGGCAGCGCGAGGCCAGGTAACCCAGCACCGCTTGCTCTGCGTGCCGGGCTGTTCTCCTCAAGGACAAACCTACATGGAAACGCTCCCTGGACTGTTCCCAGGACTGCCTTGCCTTTGGTTGGGGCTGTGGATCTAACTCCTCGCTGCACTGCTATCCGCCCGTCCCACGGGGCCGGGCTCTGTCCCAGGATGGCACGGTGACCGAGGCTGCCCCCAGCCCCGCAGGCTCCTTCAGAGCAGCCCGAGAGCCACCCCGCTCCTCCTGCCCACAGGCAGCGGCCCAGGCTCCCTCTGCGCTGAGCGGCTGATGGAAGGAGGAAGTTAAGAAGCCCACTGACCTGTTTCACAGCCCCCAGGGCCAGAAACATGGTCTTCCTCCCTCCCTTCCACACCGACTTCATGGAGCTAATCCTGATGTGCACCAGCAGTGCAAACCAGGCAATGGGTATCTCTTGCTCTCCAGAAATACCCACAAGGAACGTTCCACAGGACTGGAGAGTGTCTGGATTTGGAGATGTGGCTCCACAAACGAGTTCTGGGCTGCCGGCTGACCTGCTGCCCTCTGGCCGGACCCCCAGCCCCCTCCCTGCTGCCCTCAGCTTTCAGGCCCTCTGTGCCCAGCACCCCTGCCCAGGTCACGGATGCAGAGCTGCTCAGTGCTGCTGTGGGTGCTGCAGCTGCAAGAACCAAACCAAATTTGTTAGACCCCCTGATGTGTCATGTGGGCTGCAGACCAAAACCCCCTGGTCAGTGCAGCGCCACAGAGCACGGGCGCTGGGTCACACCGCAGGAGACGCCCACTCCTACTGCTAAACGCTCCGGAGGAGCGGAGTCCAGAGGAGGCCACAAAGCTGATTCAAGGGCTGGAGCCCCTCTGCTACCAGGACAGGCTGAGGGAGTTGGGCTTGTCCAGCCTGGAGCAGAGAAGGCTGCGAGGAGCCCTTGGAGCCCCTCCCAGTGCCTGCAGGGGCTGCAGGAAAGCTGGAGAGGGGCTGGTTGCCGGGCGGGGGGGGCAGGCCAAGGGGAAGGGCCTGAAGCTGCAGGAGGGGAGCTGGAGCTGAGCTGGGAGGCAGCAATCCTTTCCTGGGAGGGTGCTGAGGCCCTGGCACAGGGTGCCCCGAGAAGCTGTGGCTGCCTCTGGATCCCTGGCAGTGCCCAAGGCCAGGCTGGATGGGGCTTTGGGCAGCCTGGGCTGGGGGGGGTGTCCCTGCCCATGGCAGGGGGTTGGAACCAGATGATCTTTGATGTCTCTTCCCACCCAAACCATCCTATGGTTCTATGAAAGAAAGCAGGCAAGAAAGCTCCGACTAACTTGCACGGATTACAGTGAGCAACAAGGAGCAGAGGCAGGCAGAGGTCAGGGAAGGAGGGTGAGCAAGAACCGTGTCTCCATTCCTCCCCGCAGCACCAGCCAACACGAGCCCGGGTGGGCACAGCCCTCCGCAAGCCCCCGCACCCTCACCTCATTGCTGATCGTGGAGTCCCTGTGCATCATCCTCTGAATGTGGGAATCCAGGCTGGCCCCGGAGGAGCACTTGGCCAGAGCTGCTGCGTGAGACTCCTTCTCCCGCTGCCGGACGATGGCCTCGCAGCCCAGCCACTCCGCCATGGTGTGCTCGTAGCAGGTCCGGATCTGGTCATCAGCCTGCAGCGTTCAGAGACAGAGGGTCTGTGGACAGATGCCCTGGAACAGCCCAGAAGCCAGCGCCTCCTCCACCCCCAAACAGCCCCGCACAGAGAAGTGAAGTGCGCGCTTGCATTAACTATGGCTAGAGGGGACACAACGTCACCCACCTCCGGGGTGGTGCCAGCCAGAGCCTGACCCACAAACCTTCGCAGAATTAAGATGGAAAAATGATCATCCACCTCCTTCCCGTGGCACTTCAGGACATGGTCTAGTAGCCATGGTGGTGTTGGATTGACGGTTGGACTTGATGACCCTAGAGATCTTTTCCAACCTTAAAGATTCTATGATTCTATGGTTCCTGCCTTCCAGAGGTGCACAAGGGCACTGAACAGAAGCATCAGCAGCTGCACAGGGGAGCCCTGAGCTTGGTCCTGTCAATTCCCACTTATCTGAGCCTCTCTCCCACCTCCTACCGACAGCCGCAGCACAAAGGGGACACAACGCCCAGCAGGTTCACAGGGTGGCTCTGCTCTGAAACAGCCAGGGCACACCAACGTGGTCCACCAGGCTGCACACCCACACCAACCTCCTTCCTTTCTGCCTCCGTCATCCCAAACTGGTAATGGCCCAGCAGGAAGGGCCAGACAGCCTTCCTGATCTCGTGCTGGATCCCGCCGTAATAGATCAGCCGCAGCAGCTCCTGGTCCTCGTAACTCTGTGGGAAGAGCTCCGAGTCAGTGCGCAGACGCAGCCAGGACCACGGCCCGTCGGCCGGCAGATGCAAGGGCAACCCCCCCGCCAGCCGCGCCGCCTTTTAGCACCCAGGCACCGATCACCGCAAACTTGCAGCCCGTTCATTGCAGAGCACCTCTCAGACCTCTGCGTGGGCCTAGGCAGAGCCAGAGGCTGCCGTGGGTGGGTGTTTTGGGAGATGCTGGCTCACCACAGCCAGAAGGTGGCCCGCCAAAGTCACTCAGGGTCACTGCTGTGCCCCCCAGCACTGGCAGCACGTCAGGGCTATGGCACTGGCCACGGCTCTCCAGCTGTAACAGCCTGCTGGGACCCCCTGGAGAGCACAGCGCTGGGGGGACAGACGCTGCTGCAGCACGTTAAGGAGCGCAGCCTTCGTTCCCTGGCTTCCACGCGTCGAGGATGAGGAGCGCCGGGCTCTGTGGAGCCTGGGGCAGGCTGGCTGACTGCTCAGCGTGCTCCGCCTCACCACGCTACAGCCGCTTACGTGACGCTGCCCTGGACATCCCAAGCCCACCACAACGGACGTGTCCCGAGAGCAGGGGCCCTACCGTGCTGTCCTGCAGGTATCTCTGCCATATGTCCACAGTCAGCCCCGAGCTGGCATTGCAGGGCACATCAGGAGACACGATGTTGTGGTTAACCAGCGCCGAGAGGTGGGTTCGCACCGTGGAGAGGTGTCGGCAGTAGGCCAGCCCTGCGTCGGGCAGAAGTGAACATTCAGCCGTGCCGGGACAGCTCGGCAGCTCGGCAGCTCGTCCCGCCAGCACGGCGGCTTGCTGGGCTGAAGGCTGAGGGCCAGAGTTCAAACATTTGCCCCCAATCCTGAGGGCATGTACCTAGGGCCCTGCACGCAACAGCCTGGTCCCAGTGCCCCAGGCCACTGCCCTGCTGCCTCAGCACCACTGCTAGCCTGGAGCCCAGGACCTCATCCCCTGCCCCTTACACATCTCAAGACATCGTGGATGGGACAAGTACTCACAGCCGTAGAAGGCCCGGGAGAGGATCTGGTACTTCATATTGTCACACAGGAGCTTCAGCGGAGCTCTGCCAATAAAAGCACGGCGCACGTGAGGAGAGGAAGTGTTCCCACGCACGCCCTCAGCCCTGGCTTCAATCCCACTTTTCCAGCTTTGCCTCCAGACGTGCACCCTCCGCTCAGCTTGGGAGCAGCAATTCTTGCTGCCAGGACACAGCCACAGGGCAGCTGAGACGTCCCAGATGAAGGGGGAAGCCTCGCATCAGCCTGGACATGTCCCACGGGCACCTGCAAATGGTCCCTGGGCAACCGAGCCGAGCGTGAGCCTGGAGACACCCCTTGCACCATAATTGCTCTACGCCAGCCACCCAGCTGGACTTCCACCCGTAACCCCTGTTTTATTTCACCTGTACTTCCCAAAGCAGCAGCACTAGAGCCATCGTACCTTTCGTGGCTGCAGCCGTTGGACGGCCCACCATCAGAGGAGCCGCTCTGAGAGCAGGAGGAGCAGGACGACTTGCGGGTGCTGGGCTGCCACATGGGAGGAAGGCCCGTGCCCGGTGTGTCCATCAGGTCCTGGGGCACTGTAAGAGGGTAGAGAGGCGCATCAGCAGTGCCTGGCACTGCCCCGGGGTCAGGCGAGCCGCAGGAGGTCAGAGAGGAGAGCCCCGATTAGCAAACGCAGCATCCCATGCTCTTCCCAAGGAGACTCCAGCAACCAGGCAGGACCCACACCGGGCAATCACAGCACCAGCACTGGTGAGCTCAGGAGAAAGGGAAGGAAACAAAGAGCACTGATGAGAGAGCAGGAGAGAACCATCTGCTAATTAACCACAGTGCCTTCAGCAAGATAATCTTGAACCGCAGAGTGCCAACCAAGGCAGAAAACCACCCATCCCAGAGAGACTCAGAGAAGGGGCTGCAACAGCCTCTCACACAGATGAGAAAAAACACGATTGAGACAGCTGCTGTCCCAGGAAGAGCGGATCACTGGAGGGAAAAGCCCCCACCTCTCAAACATTGGGACCCCATGCAAGGTTCAGGGAGCATCCAAATCACAGGACAGGAGATAAAAGACTTTGATGAAGAAGTTGAGAGGGACAGCAGGAGCAGGTAGCTCTTCATGTTGTCACTTGCTAAATCCCTGTTTCAACTCAGCAGCGCTATTGCAACGGCCTGGGATCCTGCTCAGGGACCTGTGTGGCGCTGAGCCAGCGCAAGGGCAGCGTGCAGCCCCGAGCTGTCCCCACGCTGCAACAGCCCCTGCCCTTCGGTCTCGGGCCTCCCTAGGAAACGGCCGCCATGATGAAGGGGAACTGTGGGATACAGACAAAGATTAATGAAGAATAATCCTATTTACTCCTCCTTGGAAATTAAATCGTGGTAGAAATTTGCTCCTCCAGCTGGGAGAGGCCTTCCTCGCGTGCCCTGGGTCTCACTGCCTCTCCCTGCTTATTACTGAACAACTGATACTGAAGCATCCCTGTTAACGCCTCTTCCCTTTCCCCCCCACTGAGCAGGAGCTGACGGGTCGGTGACGGGCGGTGGTGGCAGGGGCCACCTCTGCAGGGATTGTCAAGTGACAACACAGGCAAGCAGGAGTACCGGACACGAACGACAGCCGCATTACACTGATGCCGAGTGGCCCCCAGAGCGGCAAGGGGAGGTCGGGACGTGATGGGGAGACTCAGAAACCATTTAGGGATCACCACCATCTTGCTTGCAGCTGGAGTCCTCGCGATCTTCCCTCTCTCAGCAGCGATGGAGATCACAGACACAAGGAATGGATGGAAATTACCATTAATGGTAACTAGAGACACAGAGAGAGGACAAGGGCACAAATGAAAGGGGAGAAAGGAAGAATCTGTAGAGAAGAAAGAACTGGTGCAGTTCCACCCCCCTCTGGGAAGGCCCACAGGAACTGCGCACGCTTTGATGATGCCAGCTGAGAAGATTGCAGCAATTCATTTCACAGAAAATTTGGCCCCTAGCATGGAATTTTAAGAGGTAGATCAAAAGGCAGCTACAGAAAGGAGCATCTCTATCTGCTATTTTAGCCTCAATCAGATTTTTATCTGACTCACTGAATCGTGTTAGTCAGCTAAAGGCAGGGAGAACTAAGTATAACCTTAACTGATGTTATGGAGGAGTCACAGGAGATGTGATTGCCCCTTTCTAGCCTCAGAAATATAGGAACAAGTTTTTTATCGAATTTCATAGCTTTTCCAAAAACACTCCACAAGCCTTCTGTTACGCTCTTGTTTATTCCCCCTTATAAAAATCATCACGATGTTCCCAGAGGTCAAAAATTGTTCTTGGTATCCCATAGAAGAGTGAGGACAAACGTAGGGCCATTTCAGCCAAGCACATTCCTCAGATCATTCACGACCAGACAGTAAGAGGGATTTCTGGTTCGGTGAACCCAGCAGCATCTTCTCCCTCCCCTGTGAGCTTGGGAGCAAAGACGCATGGGTCAAGCCTGGCAGTAGGCAGCGAAGGGTGCTGCAACCTCCTCTTCACATAACGAAGCGCTTGCTGAGTCAGCATGGTGACAGCAAGACAAGAATCAGCCCTGGAGGCTTGTGATGGTGAGAACCTGACCTTACCACCAAACCTATGTGCAAGAGTTTTTTTACCAGCCATTAAGGTAGTCACGGCCTGTTGTGCAGCTGCAGAAAGGAAGGACTCGGTAGCAAGTGAAAGGTTAAAGTAAAACAACGCCCCCCCAGCCCATCCACGTTGGATAAAAGGCAGCACAGCTACCAGCAAAGGCCATTTCTCGGGAACCCTTTCCTGGCGTGAAGCACGGCGTGCCTGCCGGGGCCAGCCCCCGCTGCTCGGACACCCCACCACAGCCCGCCCGGAACGCGCTGCCAGCGCACTCACCAAATTCAGACTGTGTCCCCGGGTAGATTATCCTGAACACGTAATCTGTGGCTTCGTCATCTTCCTTGTCGGACGCAGACTCAGAGGAGCCCTGGGGACTTCGCTTCCTCAGCTTGGGAAACACCTTCCCCTGGGTGAACAAAACCTGCGCTTCACACGGCGCCCCACGCCCGGCCACGCCGGCCGGCGCCGCCGCTGCCTCGCGTGCCGACCTCCCGCCCAACCAGCGCTCGCGCTTTGTCGCCCGCACGATGTTCGCACGCTCCCTGCTCTGGAACTGCCTTTGGATTAAGCTTTCCAATTAGGCGGTGAACCCATACGTAACCGCGTCTGCACGCAGGGCACGGATAACGCACGCAGCACGGCCAGGTCCATGCGACCCTAACCTGCCGCGCCTCGCGGCCAGCACTCCTGCCCCACCTCCCTTCTGGTCGGAGCACCAGCACCAGGCAGAGGGTCCTCCCCATCAGCTCCACTCCGGGACACGCCACAGGGGAACACCGGCCGGAGCCGGCGGTGCAGTGGGCTCAGGAACAAGCCCGGTTTCAGGGTGCTTACCTTTCCTCGCTGCGACCAGAGGGGAGGATCCAGCTGCCCGTGGGGCAGGAGGCCGTTCTCCAGGCAGGACAGGAACTGCAGTAAGTGCCCTCCTCTGGGGAACCGCAGCGGGGGCCTCTGAATCCCATCCTGGCTCACCAAAACCACCGTCCCACCGCTGTCTACTATCAGCGAGAGCAACAGCAGAGGGAAGACACATTTGTGAATGAGGGAAACATCACCAGTCAAAAACGCAGAGGACAGGCAAGAAGGCTCAGGGAATTGTCTTTTTGGGATGGAAAAGACAGACTTTCTGCCTTGTTTGGATTTTTCTCTAAGTCTGTTCCAAGTCTGGGGCCCTGGAGAAGACTCACCTGGGAAACGACACCCTGAAACCCACAGGGCGCTGCTCCCCAGCCAAGCACCGCAGCCAGGAGCAGGTTTAAAGTCTTTTCTAGAAGCACTGGCATAGTAGTGATCACCCAGAGCTCTGGACATCTCCCTGGGGCTGAATTGAAACATCCCCATGCGGGCACTCCCCAAGGATCCAGAGAAGCAAGTGTTGGGGGATAACCCCCGGCAGCCCCCCGCCCTGGCCTTACCATGCTGGTGACAGTGCAGATAGACGATCTCCTCCAGGCGAATAGTCATGGCATAGTCCCAGTACACACTGAAACAGAGAAAGGAGGAAGTTGTGAGCTTCAGGGACGCAAGAGCCTCTGCCTCTGCTCATGTCAGCTCCAGATCCTGCCTCCAGCTATCCTGGGGATGCTACAGAAAGGATGAGGTCCCAGCAGCAGTGACTGCCCTGAAGCCAGCCTGAGTCAGGGACAGCATCCCTCCAGAACCAGTAACTGCCCCGCCACTACAGCTCCATCAGGGCAAGTCCAGTCCCGCTGCCCCGGGCTGTTCTCTGCCCTCACGGCGCTCCCCGACCCGGACAACATGTCCATGGATCCTGGCAATTGCAGGGAGGGAGGGACATGGAGCCCTGCAGAGCTGAGCACTCTCCTGTGGGCACCCCGGAAAGGGCTCCCCATCCTGCTGCAGTGCTGGGAGAACCCCACGAACCTGGCAGGAGCCGCCCCGGAGCCCCCAGGGAGCGCGCAGTGCTGCTCCGCTCCTGTCCCGAAGGGAGCGGGAGATAAACCCTCGCAATTTGTGGGGTTTTTCAGAGCGGAAAATAGATTTGCTTCCAGCTGCTTCTGTCTGAGAACTGCGCTCCCTCAGCGCAGGCATCTCGGGGTGGCTGAGCAAACCTAGGGAATGCTGGAGAGCTGCTGGCCGCCAGGCAGGGCGGCGGGACAGGGCGGTCAGGAAGGGACCTCGCCACGTGGCCTCACGCAGGGTTTCATTCCTGTGGAGAGCCCAGCGAGAGCACTGCTCCGTGAGCACTTAGTAACATCCTACTTCTTCACAACAAAGCAATTTCCAGATTCTGAGCAGCCTTAGCTGTCACTTTACAAAAATAGTGCTTAAAATAATGGCTCGTGAAGGCAGTTAAGGAGGGGAAGGGGTGCGTAAGAATCATTCCTTGTAGGTTCGTACTTACTTTGTCATCTCACTCCTCTCTTCCTTGGTCACGTCTTGACACTGGGAAGTTTTAGAGCTTAGGCTGGTGCCCAAGTCAAGAACTCAGAAAAGTAGTGTAGAGATGAAAATAGCATTTTAGGGGGAGGGTACCAGGCACAACAGAATGGCCCAGGGGCCATGAAGAAAGGGGAGATGAGAAGAACACAGGTAAACAAAACCGAAAAAACTGCAATTGAGAATAAAAAAACCTGGGAACAAGTTTTGCTGAAGAAGATCTTTACCCCAGGTCAAAGAATCAGTGTCCTGAACACTCTGGCTTTCCTGGAGCATTTGCTGGTGGGAAGGGATTTTGTTTGCCTTGTTTTGTTCCTCAGGCAAACTGGAACCTGGCACGACTCTGTAGTTTGCCAAAGGGACTGCAGCTACCGAGAGAAACGCCCGCAGCGCAGAGGGCAGCCCCAGGCTGAGGGCACGGCAATGCCCCCCGCCACGCAAATGGAACACACTGCAGGGACACCCGCACGCAGGACCAGCTGCACCCAAACAGCGCTACAGCACGGCCCGCACCCCGCTGCCAGGGTGCGACCATCCGGGAACCGCTCACGTGCCCCCCGCAGGTACTGCCCCCTGTTCGTGAGCTCCTCAGTTCCCCAGGTTAAAGTAACCACGACGAACCTGAAGGCACCGCGCAGTGGCGTGCAGAGGGCATTCGCCTGACACAGTCCCCGAGGACAATAAATGAAGCCACGCACATCCTGCGGAACAGGCACCCTCCGGTTCCCCTGCTGAACCCTTCCCAGCAGGGACGGGCAGTGCCGCAGCGTCTCACGCCGGCTCCCGCAGCCCACCTCCCGCCGCCTCAGGCCTCTTCCCTGTCCCTTCCCCTGTTACAGATGATTATTTCGCTCTGCAGTCAGTGGGAAAACTCCCTGATGGCCTTGGACACCAACTCTGGACCGGGGGAACACGTGCCTCCCCTCTGCCCTGTCCTAGGGCACGCTCGGAGCCAGTCACCTCTTCTCGTAGTCCAGGTCCCCCACAGAGCCGTTCATCAGCTGGTTGGGAGTCCACTTCAGCGCCATGATGTCGGCAGTCTGGTGAAGGGACAGGTATCCCGGGATTGCCTCCATGTCATCTCGCTGGAGGAGCGAAACGCAGGGAGACAGTGAGCGAGCTGGTGGGAGCAGCCTGGAAGATGCCAGAAGCGTGAAGCATCGCCGCAGGCTGCGCCAGGCTGAGCCGTGCCTGGAGCACAGTGCTGGCCCCTAACACAGCCCTGCCTGCTGCCCCGGAGCCCACCCACCCACCAACAGCGAGAAACCCACAGAAACCTCCCAGCAGAGACAGCAGGACACCTCACCAGCCCAGAAAGGGGCTGAGAGCAGCTGTCCGGCTGAGGCAAACGTAACGGCTCACCCAAGCAGTTTGCACTTTGTTTATTTGACTACAGGAAGCAGGAGGGGACAGGAGATGACGTTTTGTGGCCCCTGGTCGAGAGCGGGCAGGGAGAGGAGCCTGTTTCTACTCAGACAGAGGCACAGCTCCTCCATTCCACAGGGAGGATCCAGACCACCAGGATCAGCAAATGCAGCCCCGTCGCTGCCTTCTCAGATTAAAAATGAGCCTGGGCTTTTCTCCATCAAAGAGCAAAGTTCTATCTTGGGACAGAACTGCCTGGTGTGGAGCAGAGCAGTTCTTTAAAGCCCAGCTGCCCCAGCAGGCACTTACTGGCTGCACCAGGACGTTGTTCTTGCCGTAGAGGAGCGTGGCTCGGGAATTCTGGTGCAGCGACTCCACGTAGTCCCTGGCAGACAGCGACGGCCGGTCATCCATACTGCCACTCGAATGCCGTTTCTGAATCTGGAAGAGACCCACCCACAAACATGAGGTGAGCACAGACACCTCTTGCTTTCAAAAAGCTTCTCTTGAAGGTCATTCCCTCCTCACTTATATACTTAAGAAAGTCACTACCAGCAATCTTTCCCAGTTCTGGCTGGGAAGTAGCTGTGCTTTTCCACCTCCCCTCATCAGAGGGCTTCACAGCCCTTCTCAAACACCGGGAGCCTCAAGCCCGGGAGCAGTCTGGGCCGTCCCTCCCAGACTCACGCAGAGCGCCGGGCGCTTGGTGGGTGAGTCCTGGCGACAGTGAGAGCTGTGGATCCGGTGCCTCTGAACCAGCTCGTCAGCTGAGGGGTCTGTCCAGAAGTGGTCAGCGGTCTTCATCTTCGTGTACTCCAGAGCACAGGGCCCCACTGAGCAGAGAAGAAAACCACAGACATAAGAATAGAATAGAATAGAATAGAATAGAATCATTAAGGTTGGAAGTGACCTCAAGGATCATCTAGTCCAACCATCCCCCCACCACCTATTACCCACTAAACCACGTCCCTAAGTACCATATCTAACCTTTCCTTAAACACCCTCAGGGATGGTGACTCCACCACCTTCCTGGGCAGCCCGTTCCAATGCCCGACCACCCTTTCAGAGAAGAATTTTCTCCTCATCTCCAACCTGAACCTTCCCTGGCGCAACTTGCAGCCATTTCCCCTTGTCCACCACTAGTGGTGTTTCCATGGCCGTGGCCATCGCTCAGATCCTCGCAGCAGGATGCCGAGCAGCAAGCACCAGGCTCAGCACACGTTGCTGCACGGTATAACAGCAGCAAAGAATTCAGAGGGGTGGGCCAGCCCTGGCAGCAGATAAGCCACGGCCTGGGCGTGCAGAACCCTGCCCTGCAGCTCCACACGGCTTCCCAGGCCCCGGCCTCAGCCCTGGTTTACGCCCATCGGTATTACTGAAGCCTGTGCAAGACAAGGAAAGCCCCAGGCTCAGCCTTGCCACTCGCCATGCCTATGCACCGCTCGGCCGCTGCGCACCATGTGGTCTTTATAAGCACTCCACAGGGCTGCCTGTCCAGGGCTATTATGTCTTCTAAAGTTCTTAGTAGAAAACAACTGCATTTCACATCCCAGATCACAGAACTGGGAACACAGGCTTGGAAAGCAAGCTGTTGAACTAGGATAAGAGGAAAGTGTTACCCAATAAAGATGCAAGAATTGGCCCATCCACAGGATCCATCAGGAGAGCTTCTTTCTCATAGTACTTACTAGAAGAAATAAGAGAGAGCAGAACGCTGTAGCATCTCAACCCCCTGGGACTACGAAACAACACAGTCAGTGATTTTAAATCACTGTAACACCCCTCTTTTTCTATATCACTTCTTGATGGCGAGACGGCAAGAAGCCCTTAACAGGCTTTCTTCTAGCCATGAAATTCCTAGGGAACATACGCCCTCTGGCACCACCATCCCCTAACAAAACACCCCCAGGACTGGAGGTGACAGCTCCCCAGGACAGGACCCCTCAGCATGCAGTGCCCAGCAGACAAGGACAATGCAGTTCCTGACAACCCAGCCATCAGCAGAGCAAGCATGGTCGGTCTGTATTTTCGGGAGCATACGGTGGCCACCAGCTGCAGGGTATCGATCAGAGTCCCCGTGAGGGGCACAGAGTGACACAACTGGCCTGTCCCATCCAGGGACTTCTGTGGCCCACTTGGACACAGCTCAGCTGCCAACACCTCTGGTACCAGTGGAAGGGGCAGATGCTGTAGTGAGTTGGGACAGACAAATGGTTGGCCCGTGCCAGCACTCACCTGCTGTTTTCTACCAAGTAGTGCACGATTTTATCCAAGACCTTCTCAAAGAGGGCTGTGCGGATCCAGAGGTGCTTGATGGCTTGAGGAGACAGGTTGGGCAGCTTCGGCACCTTGCGCACATTCTCCGGGATGCCCTGGACTTGATTTCGCCTTTAGAGGTACAAAGCAGAAGACAACAACGTCACTGGCTCGTCACCGAGCACTGCAGGAGCCCAGGCCGGGGTTTTGGTGGTGCTGACTGTGGTGGCTGGGGGATGCTCAGGGAACCTGGGGACAGGGCTCTGGAGGCTCCTCCCTTCATCTATTCCACCCCCTACTCCAGAAGGCCCACACCAGCATTTGGAAACCGACTTGTAAATCGGTTTCCCACTGTAAAGACACCCAAGCGCAAGCCTCTGCCTCAGCAGAGTCCTCCAGCCCACACAGCTTTTCCGCTGGTGCCTGAGGACAGCAGTCTGCAAGCAAAGCGGCTTATCTTAGGACAGCATAAAAATTCCTCGTCCCAGGTAGCTGCGCCATCCACCTCCCTGGTTCCTGCCCAAGGATGAGTAAGCCACTCTCAGACAGAAGCTGAATTACTGCGGGTTCAAGCCCTGCACATGGAGGCAGATCAAATTTGGCTCCAGTTGGCTGAGTGCACTGGTCCATAAACTGTGACCATTCAGGAGCAAACATGCATAGATGTCTGTCCATGGAGCATGAGACAAGGGGCAGAGGAAGCAAGAACTTGTCCATCCTGGCTGAAACCACAACCGCAGTTCACAGTCTCCTACAAAAGCAACCCACTCAGGCAAGGTATCCGAAGCCCAAGGCAGGACCCAGCTCCAAAGGGCCATTCCTTCTGTAGAGGCTCATGCTGGACACCGTGAGCCACAGCCATGCCCACACCACGCACCCACACCGACATGCCAGCGACCTGTGGGAGAACAGCAATGCCGGTGCCTTACGCATTCTCAATGAGCTGCTCCAGGTCTTGCACCTTCTTGCAAAGCTCCTCCGCCAGAGGAAAGCTCTTGCCCACCTTCATAAAGAGAGCTGCTATCTTGTTGCTGCGCAGGAACCCTGCCGCCCTCCGCTTCAAGCCGTACAAGACACAGGCTTCCACAGCAGCTGCAACAGAGCAAAGCCGTTACCGAAGCGGCAGGAGACCTGGGAGCTCACGTCACTACAGCCAGCCTCCTGCTGCATCCATGCCCTTACTCCACAGCAGAAACGTTTCCCAAGAGGAAAGCAGTGCCATGTGCTGCTCCTGCCTAAGCAAACAGGAGATTAGGGAACCCAGATGTCTTCTGACCCGAAGCAGCAGACAGCGGTACGGCTGTCCTGCCTGCAGAGTCGTCAGTTCTGCTGACAGAGGTACTGCTCCAGTGCTGCGAACCACAAGAATGGAGCTGGGAGACGTCCATCGGAAGCTCCGCTAACCTGAGCAGAGGGCTGGCTTGACGCAAGCGAACACGGGCTGCGGGTGTGAGAAGATGTCGCTACGTCCATGGAGAGTTAACTTGTGCCTATTAAAGTAGATCCAGGGTCTCCCTGAAATCACCTGAGGGGGACTAGTCAGACTAACTTGTCTTGGACTCATCTGACCAACCACCAACCTACAGAGATCCTACTAAAGTGGTGACGAAACAGGACATGCAGCTTTTGGGCTACAGAGGTGGCACCCCTGCCACCAGCAGCGAGCAGCCTGCGCTGGCGTGCCACGCCGGCAGCCGGGATTAGGATTTCTTGGAGCATTTTTCTCATTCATAAAAACAGAGCGGGAGAAGGGGCTTGGACCATTGTGCTCTCAGTCCTGCGTTCCGAAAACACCAGGATCTGCCTCCGCCACGCGGTATCCTGAACGCAAACAAATCGATGCTGGCGCTGGGGAACCTCAGCACGCACGGAGATCGCACCCTGCTCCCAGGTCTGCGCCGGCACGATCGCCGCTCCCAGCGTGGTGATTTTCCCAGCAGAGGAGCGACCGGCTCACGGCAGTCATCGCACGGACCAGGGGCTGCCCACAGCCCGCTCGTGCAGGGCCGCTCAGGTTGAGCCTGCGGGAGTAAACAGTTTATCTGTGCTTTAACGGCGTGAAGCCAAGCGTGGCTGTACACTGCGCAGTGACGCGGCCCGCGGTGCTCCCCCCGCTAAACGGGTCTGAAAGGGGTTTTGGGGAAAACGTCCCCATCAGACACGTGGCAGCTGACAAGCCAGCACGTCGCATCTTCTGCAGGCAGGACCATGGCTTTGCTAAGTGAGCAAACGGGCTGATGTTCTCCTCGCAGGCTGCTTGCGGATTGTAGAGAAACCCAACAGCTCTGAAGTTTGCCTCTCAGCCCAGCCTGAGGGGCGGGAACAGGAGATTCTGGCCCTGGCCCCCTGCGCTGGGACAGTCCAAGCGAGAAGGAGAAAGCGAGAGACAGGCGTGCTGAGGATTTTTAAAGCGGCAGAGGAAATGGGGCAGTTTTTTCACAAAAAATCTCAGTGTTCACCCAGTTCCACAAAAAAAAACAACCCTAAAGGCAAAGAGAACCTGGGGATAAACCACAGGCAATGCCAGCAGCTCAGTCTGGCTTCAGAGACCCTCCCAGCTCGTGGTGACTCGGCTGGCCCCTTGCAGCCGGTACTCGGCACTCAGGTCCCCGTGCAAGGCTTTGCCCAACTCCCCGCTCCGGGCTCTGGCAAAAGGCAGCGCCGGGCACTCGCCAAACCTCAGCGAGTGCCCAGAAAGCACCGGCCGCCTGCCTTCTCCTGCCAGGCTCCCTGCCTGCGCACACAGCGAGCCCAGGGAGCCGGCTCTGCTGGCCACGGGAGACAGCGATGACTCCACAGAAAGCCGCACACCCGTACAGGCTCCAGCGGCAGTCTGTTTGCCAGCGTCCCCGGGGCGGGCTCGCGATGGATGTCTGGTGTCAAACACAGGCTTATTAAACAGGCTGATCAAAGCACTGGAAAATTACACAGACCCACAGTTCTGCAGGGTATTGATCTGGGTCTGACAACACGCTTTCTGGTGCACGGCACCCCTCCTTCCCCAAGAGCCCGGCGCTGCACAGCGAGGCACGCTGAGCCTTCCCTGCAGCAGCCCAGCAGACGCTGATTTGCCTCTCGTTTGGAAAGGCATTTTTTCCTACAGCTGAGCAACTCTATGGAGACATTTAAAAAGACATTTCATACAGACCCATCAACATCAGCTCCCAGGGCTGAGAGATGCTCTCATTATCTCTGCTCTGCTTAGTGCCATGCCCGAGCTCACCGTTGAGCAGGCAGGGCTGGCGGGCAGCATCTGAGGTGCTGCGAGACGCATCCTGTGCTAACAGCAGGAAGCCACCACATTGGGGCCAGCCGAGTCCTGCTCGCCCAAACCCAGCCATGCAGAGCTGCTGGATGGACACCTAGTTTTTAAACAAAGCCCGGCACAAACACTTCTGGAGCCCAGACATGTGCAAATAGCATGGCCCGTGCACAGATGGGTCTTCCTACCTGTCCCAGAGGACTATGTGCAGATGCAAAGTAAGACCAGACTGCTTCACGGCTTTGGGGCCAAAAGCGAGAAGACCCACCCGTCCCCCACACACACTCAAATCACCCTGCCCCACGTCCCTTCGTTCATTTGTTCTACGCTCCAAGGCTAAAATACAAGCGACAGACAGAAACGACTCTACCTGCCTGAAACTGCACCCAGTCCTACCCACTTCAGAGTGCCCAGCCACGCAGCCCGCACCTCCCGAAAGCTCAGGCAGGGCTCAGCTAACCTTGGCGGGACGGAGCAGTGGTCGTCAACCCCAGTCAAGTGAGTTCAGGAGCCAGCTGGAGTGAAATGACAAGCCGAAAAGCCACAGCTTTGTTTCTGGAATGTAGGGTTATGCTGACACGCTGCTGAACAAGAAATCACAGCAGCACCTTCGAACCCCATGCAGCCGGGCGCCAGAGCTGCCAGACACGGGGCAAGAGCAGCGCTGGATTTGTGGCTTTCCCAGCTCCGCCAAGCCATCAGCTCTCACATCGATTATGCTGCCGACCAGCAACTTCTCAGGGCTCAGTTTTCTGGCAGCATGTGATAACAAGAGGCCAGCAAGGCCATGAGCCCGAGAACCCCCCTGTGCCTCGCACCCACCCTCATACGCCAGAATGAAAAGCCAGGCCATGCAAGCAAGCCTGGGGCAAGCAGATGAGGTCTCCCTGCCTGTGCTGCCCACCAAAACGCCTCAGCAAACCAGGCACCTTCCACCTCTGCCGGACCCTGGAGGGCCGTACGGTACCAAGCCAGGAGACAGAAGCCCACCCCAGCGAGCACAGGGCTGTGCGACACAGCACTGTAGGGGACCAGTGGCCAGGGCTGCGCCCCTGCCCTGCAGCCCTCCTGGCAGGCAGCCTCTGCCCAGCACCAGATGCTCCATGCGCCATCAGTTCCACTCTGAATTTCCAGCAGACAAGCGAGAGCGCTCATGCTCGTGCAGGAGAGCAGCAGATCGCTTTGCTCCCCTACGGCTGGTGCATCACCTCCCTGCCAGCCAGGGAGCTGCAGGAGGGTGAAAACCTGAACTGCTGAAGCCCTCCCAGCACGATGGAGCAGTCATCAGCATCTGTCCTCAGTGCCATAGCCTGAGCCAAAACACTACTGCTGGCAAACCTAGGCACAACTGCGCAGTCTCCATAGGGAAAACCCTCCCTGTGCTCTCCCAAGGCCTGAGAAGCTTGACAACACAAACTCGGTGCGCCCAGTCCATCCTAAATCCAGGGGCAATGGCAGTTTCTTTTTTAACCTTATGATTTTTTGAGCCCAGTTCATAACTTACTGCCAACAGACACGGTGAAGAGAAAGACTCTCCCCATCCCTCCAGCAGAGACGCATGGCGCAGGGGCTCTGTGCAGCTACACCCAGGCAAGGGGGGAGTTTTATTTCTTGGCAAAAGACTAAAGATACTCAAGATCCCAAGAGCGCTCTAGCCTGGCATGATCCAAACCAGTCAGGGGCTGAGCGGTCTCAGCACTGATGTGGACATAAACCCCCCAGCTCCCGCCAGTCCCCAGCCCCGCTGCCGGCTCTCCACCAGCCTCCCAGGGCAGCATCAACGCAACACACGCCAGCTCGCGTTTGTCTGCTTCAAACCTTTCTCTTGCGGGCAAACCAGGGCTGCTGCCCCTTCCTGCCAGACCACTGGTTTCATCAGAAGGGATTTGCGGTACACTGGCTACGCAGAGGATGAGGAGGGCTCGACGAGGAAGGTGGTTCTTCCTGGAGAAAAGGGCGGCTCTGCCTAGCCAGAGCCAGGCTCACAGCACGCTCTGCGTGCCGGGGAAGAGGTTATTTATAAACTCACCCGGCTCACCGGGAGCCACAGCACCAAGGAAGGTGCAGATACCAGTCAAATGAGAGCGCAACAACAGACAGACCAGAAGGTGCAGACACCAGAAGCCAGTGAAAGTGCAGCAGCATCATTAAGAAGCCAGAAGGAACCAACGAGCCCTTCGTGCCTGGATGCCTCAGCTCCGTGTCGCAGGCGGCTATAAATAATTCCGGGCTGCGAAGCCTCGTGCCGCACAGAAAAGCAGAGAATGAGTCACACCTTGAAGTCTGTTCTGCTCTTTCGATGCCACTCGGACGACAGCGTACAAAGGCACACGGGCCCGAAAGCAGCACCTGCATGGCTGTTATGGGAGGGTCCAGCAGAAGGGAAGGCAGCAGCCTCTTTGCTCTCCAGGGCAGAAAAGGAGACTTCACAGCTCCCTTCTCTTATTTTTATTGTGCCTGTCTGTAGATGCTACGGCCTTACTCAGTGGCAACAGTGCTGCACGAGCCTTCTCGGAGCAACTCCTTCACAAGCCGGTTGTCATCACTTCTGTCATTTTCTTCCCAGCCTCCAAATTAGCAAGCTGCCCTTCAGCTGTTTGTAAATGGAGGAGTGCCGCTCCCCCTCCGCACGCTGCCTGCAGCGTTTGCGCAGCAGCAGCCGCACGGCCCCAGCCTGGGCGTGCTGCAAGCGCAGCTGACTGTAACTCAGCAAACATCTCTGCTGAGCGCGACAAGCACGGCGAGCAGATCCGGCTCCGAACGGGCGGAGGCTGCCGGCCCCTTACCTGGGAGCCAGGGCTCGTGGGGTCGGAGCAGAGCAGCAGAGGTTCCCTGGCAGCTTCAGTCCCAGGGCCGAACCACAGGATGATCGGGGAGTTTATTGATTTGCCCTTTAAAGAAACTTGCTTGGCCGAGGACCCTGCAGGATCCACCTCCCCGTCCCAAGTCGCTGGCAGCAGCAATGCTGCACAGACACCCCGCAGCACCGGGGCCCGGCCGCGCTTGCCCAGGCTCCTGGGTTTGCAGGAGCCATGCTTCCCCTGGCTGCTATGCCGGGCTTTCGGCAGGGACGGCGGGCTGTCACCTGGGGAGGGGAGGTGGCAGCAAGCGGCAAGCCACAGATAAAACCCACAGGTAGCTTTCCCAGCAGCTGGCAGCAGTCTCTCCCAAGGCCCTTTCGGCTGTACCGTTTGCAGGGGACCGCCAGCCTCCCTCCCGTAACACTGCTGCTCTTCGGGAAGCGGGGCAGGTTTGCCAGCAGCTCTGTGCCCTGCAGAAAGGCATACGGTTTGTGTCTGCCACCTAAGTGCTCTGCAGAGACAACTGCTGGCCTGGGAAGGACCCCGGTCTCAGGGGTTCACCATTGCACAGCAGCAAGGGACAAGGAGGTGCCTGAGATCCGCTCCAGGAGCGCCCTGGCACGTCATCACCTCCACTCCACGGCAGAGCTGGGCCCAGACTCTGGCGCTGCAGCCGCCAGCGCCGCAGCCGCCTGCTCAGCCATCGCCCTGCGCGTTGCCATAGGCACTACCGCGGCAGCCGGGCGCAGGGAGAGCCGGCACATGGCGGGGAGCACAGGCGCCAGGGCTGCAAAACTGGTGAGTGGGCAGAGAGGGAGCGCAACTTCTCCCAGCGGAGCTACGATGATGCCTCCTCTGTCTGCCTTCTCAGTAGGAATACACGGAGCGGAGAGGGCAGCAGGCAAGCACAGGCTCCTCAGGAGATCACCGCAGCCTGCTGAACGTCAGGGGAGGCACGGCTTCCTCCGCAGTGGTGCAAGGCCGCTGAGCGTGCGAGATCAGACTGAGCCAGGAGCAAGGGCAGCGCCCGCCTTGCAGATGGGACCTCTGCCGGGGCACGGGCACGCACGCTGCACCCCTCAAAAGTCCCTGCCAAGCTGACAGACACTGAGCTCCAGGACACGACATCCTGCCCTGGGTGCCAGCAGGCAGAGGGGACTCTAACCACTCCCACCAGGAGTCCCATGTAGGAACTTTGTCTGGTGAAATTCACGGAGCATCCCAAAGAGGGTAATTCCACCGTTTTGGTGGACGGAGCCTCACCTCCCACACGCAAGCAGAGAAGCGCAACAGGGTAAGACACCCAGCACAGTCGCTAGCCCTTGGCAAGCCACCTTCAGCAAACTACCTCCACCGTTTGCCCAGCGCTGTCAGTGACCAACAGCGACAGCTTTTGCATCCACACCGCCCCGAGAGCCACCGCATCTGGCAGAACGGTCCATGGCAATGCTGGCTGCTGCTCTACGTCACACTGCCAAGAGAAGGGGCTATCAACAGATTCAAAACGGAGGTTTTCCTGGGAAAACCACCATTGTGCAAGCCTACTGCCAAGCCAGAGGACAGCAGGGAACTTGCTCATCTTCTGTAGCGGTCACTGGTGTCTCCCAAACCCAGTATTCATCCCTCAGCTGCTAGTGAGGAGACAGAGGGCACCAGGCACCTTGCCAGAGCACGCTCCCGAGGTCTGGGGGAGCGGGTAGGCACCTGACACTGCCAGGGCTGCTAGGGCACAGAAACCACAGCTCACATCTGATTGATGCCCTTCCTTTGTTTCCTTGAAGCCCCCCCATCTGGCTCCAGCTCCATCCCACCTGCACCCCCAAGGAGGTGAGAAATTTTCCTGCCGAGCACAAAGGGTCTGGCTCCGCAGCCAGGGCTCCTGGGCTCCAACCGTCTCACTCATCCACCAGCCTGAAGCGCTTGCCCCGCTATCAACAGACTGGTTTCTGCCTAGGTTTGAAATTCAAATGCCCCCAGTCCATCAGCCAGGTCCCCCCACTTTTGCAAACGCTGACCCTGGCAGCACTTGGTGGACTGGACAACCGAAGCTGCTGCATTGACCTGGACATTAACTGTGCCCCAGGCAGACTCTTGTCCTCCAGTGCGAATGGGTGACCAAAGGTGCACAAAGGGGCAAAACAATCCAATTTAGCCACACCGATTGCAAAGTCTGGTCCAGCCCCCAGAAACCTTCACCAGCACAGAGCAGCTGCTGAGAGGAGCCTGGGCACCGCCGCCAAGCGAGCTCATCAGCCACGCCGCGCGTCACCGCATCGCGGTGGCGGCCTGGGCTGCCGCAAACCGGGAGCTGGCAGGCGGCCCCGAATGCTCCTCCCGGGACGCGCTGGCCTGCTGGGCTCTGCACCGGGCAGGGTGCTGAGACCCGGCCTCACACTCATGACACGCTCCCCCGGGAAGAAGGCTGCTCCCTCCGGCCCCACGCTGCCTTTGAGATACAAATAGTGCTCCTCTCCCCGGGATCTCTGCTCCACAGTCCCTGCCCAGAGTCACCCCCCCAGCACCTAACACAGACAAAAGCCAACCGCTCTTCAGGGAAGTTTTTAAAAACCACTGTGATAGATTCATTCTGAAACACTTCCATAGTTACAGAATTGCCACACCAGTAGGAGACAAAAAAAAAAAAGGTGAAAAAAGCAGTTTAACTGTAAAGCACAGCTCCTAGAAAACAAGCCCGAAACCAGCACAGCGTCAGAGCAGGTCCTCCACAAACTCCATTTAAAATTCTCTAGCAGCCTCCAGCCTCTCTGCTCCCGCACTCCCGTGGACTGAAGACTCTTTTCCATAAATTCCTATTCCATAATACAAAGAGATACTTGGTCTTAACAGACTTTCTGTTGAATCAATTCTCAACGGAATTAAAAGGAAAAGATTATTTCTAATATTTCTTAAGTGACTGCCAACATCCCTCCCTCTTTTTGATACATCTCAACATATTTTAAGCACAGAGCAAATGTCTCAGGGACTCGGACCGCTGCCAGAACCACCCATCCTCCGGCACCAAGCACCTCCCAGGCCCAGCACAACGCTCAGCACGGGAGCGCGTCCCCAGGAGCCGCCCATACCACGGCCCCGGCGCTGGGCAGGGGAAGCCCGACACGAAGAGGGTGCTCCAACCCCCAGGTCATGCCAACGTCCCACCACCAGCAACTCACCACAGAAGGAGATGATGTGGCTGCTGTCCTCATGCACAAACTTCCTCGTCACCGCCTCCTCCATGATCTGCTTCACCTGTTGAACAGAGTTCAAGAAAAACCTTGAATTTCAGCCATAGACCGGGGTGAGGAGACCCACGGTGGAGTGGGCACGAGGTGCTCTGCTTGCTTTGTGTCTGCAAGGAGACCTCCTCTGCTCTCCAACTTCTGCCATCGCCTCTGCCAGCGCATGAGGTCTCATGGAGCATCACCAGCTAGTCCAAACAGTCGGGTATAAAAAAAAAAAAAAGGGGGTTGTTTTGGTTTTGAGAAACGTCAAAATAGGAAAACTATGAGCAGAGAATTAAGTGTGGGAATCAAACACCATTTAGATAAAAGACATCTTAATAAAGGTAACCAAATCTCACATTCAACACTTCTACAGTACTGTTATCTTCTTTTGTTTTATGGGGATTTGACACATTTCACAAGACAAAGCTGCCCCAAACGACTGTACCTATCCCTGAGCACTGAAGTCAACCATGACCTGGCACCAGATGCGACCAGGACTGCTACCTGCACGGCCAGGCAACCAGCGCTGCCCTCGGACTGGGTCTCATGACACGTCACTGGCACTCACTTAGCGCAATGAAGCGAAAGGAAGCTGTGGGGTAGGTTGCACATTAGGGGCACGATTAAGGCAAGAAAATAAATAGGAACCCACATAAATTAGAAGCGTAATTTTTGCAGACACGAGATGGGAGGTCAGACCTGCCAGGTAAGCAAGCTGCAGAGGACAGACGGCAGCCTTGGAGAAGCTCCCAGGGCTGCCCGGCTGCTCCACCGTAGGAGCTCAGAAGACTTCCAGAACAAGAAATCCAAGTACCCCCAGGGCTGCTGCTCTTCCACTAGTCACCACCAGCAGACACGGCCCGCTCTCACCTTGGCATCCCTTTGACAGAATCACAGAATCTTTAAGGCTGGAAAATATCTCTAGGATCATCAAATCCAACCATCAACCCAACCCCACTGTGTCTACTAGACCATGTTCCACAGTGCCACGGCTACATGTTTTTTTGCACACCTCCAGTGTGACTCCCCCCTCCCTGGGCAGCCTGCCCCAAGGCCTGAGCACTCTTTTGGGGAAGGAATTTTCCCCAGTCTCCAACCTAAACCTCCCCTGATGCAACTTGAGGCCGCTCCCTCTTGTCCCATCACTGATTGCTGGGGAGCAGAGACCAACCCCCCCCTGCCCACCGCCTCCTGCCA
>VWZZ01004132.1:171356-182524 GCA_013399095.1 Psophia crepitans
TTTTAAAAAAAAAAACCCCAAAAAAACCCCCGGGTTTTTTTTTTTTTTTTTTTTTTTTTTATTTATCGATCGATGGGTGCCCTGTGTGCTGTTGGCTCACTGCAGCTCTACGAAGGGAGGAGGCGATCTGCTTTCCCACCTGATGTTCTTACCCCCCGGGGCAGGACAGCGGCACGATGCCCCTGCTCTCCTGGGTGTTTGTTAGCAGGGCACTGATAACAGCAAACTGAAGAAGCAAGCTCATCCTGCAAGCGTAGCGCGGTTACCAGCAGCCGTTAACGGGCACCGTTTGGTTAGCGCGGTGCTGGGGACTCTCTCTGGCACTAAGGCAGGCAAAGCAGTGCAAGAGGGATTTCCAAGCGAAGCGCCTCACGAGTTGGCGTTGTACATCGCTCACCTACCTGGAACCTGTGTCCAAGTGCAGAGCAGCACACGCGCTGTCTTGCATCCAGGCACAGGCGTGCAGCACCAATGCTCTGGAAACGGTGTCAGTTTGAAGAACTCTCCAGTCGCACCATTTAAAGCTGGTTCTGGAGCAAACTGCAGGTATTTGTAACTCTGAGCGGCTGCGTTCCTGCAGGAGCCTCGAGCTTCCTTGGAAAGAGCAGCCGGACTCAGCTTTACAGGGCAGAGATCCTGTGCAGCCCTCCGCTGCTCCTGGCTCCGTTGCGCACAGAAAGGTACGCACGGAAACTCATCAGGAGCGCAGACATGACACTGCAAAGGTCAGAAAACCGTTTCCAGGGATTATGTGTGTCTGAGGCTAAAGCGGAACTACCTTTAAAGGTGACACTATCATCTGTGAAACTATCAATGTACAAAACTGCAACAGGCAGGCAGGTAACTGTTAAAAGACTCCAGTCACCACGTGGGAAAAAATACTGGTGTGTGTGTGTAGTGTAACATTGTGGGTGTCTCTTCTTTCCTCCAGCACACACAGAGGATCAGAAGGTAATTTCTACCCCTGTAGTGTAAGATGTGAGCTGGGGTTTAAGAGCAGCAGCACCTGATCCAGGGAAGCAGGGCATTCTGATTGAGATGGAATGATGCAGGTGGCACAGGAAAACAAACAAAAAAAAACAAACCCAAAAGAAAAAAAAACCCCAACTAAAAAAACCCCCAAACCCCACTTTTTCTACAGTCCCAGGCTAAGAAGCAGGAGCACAACAGGAACTGAAACCGCTCGATATTCTTTAGTTTACGCTATAAAAACCAGAGAACAAACCAGCTTGAAAAGAGATGTCCCCCCCCTTGTAACCTTTGAAATGCTTAATGGAAAACACGCAGCGCCAGACAGCTGGTTCTGGAAAGGCAACAGCACTCTTTATTGCCCCCGGGGGAAAACAGAGTTTCATCTCCTGCCTCGCAACTTCATCAAAAGCTCAATGCAAAGCTCATTCCCTCTTTTTTTTTTTTTTTTTTTTTTTGCAACTGTGAAAGTCACAGTAATCCCCTTGTCAAAGACGCGATTCCAACGCGGCCCGCTGCTGCGCTAGACAGCATTCCTGCGAACGGCACGGAAGCGATCTAGGGATGCAAGCTGTATCATTAAACAGAAACAGTGCAGAGATACCAGTCCTAGTGTACACTGAGGGAACTTTAATCATTTGCTATGTGAAACAATGGATTATTGGTTTAAAATAGGGTTCCACGTTACCAACCACCTCACCGGTTATGATCGAGTCCGTTCGATAGTGATTTTATACTGGTTAATAGTTGGTCGCACAGAACCGCCCTGTTTTGCCCAAGGAACAAGTGCAGGATTAGGTAGCGAGATCAGACTGTATGCGCCATCGGTTCATCACTCCCTGCCAGCCGGAACAGAGGAATATTGCTCACGTTTAACCACGGTAAGGCTTTCCTGTGGATGGACGCTGTGTACTTGTGGAGTGCCCTTCAGAGTCACAGTGTAAGTACTGTAAACGCTGACAGAAGTGCAGGTAAAAGAGCTACAAATACATTGTATGACGAAAGACCTGAGGAAAGCTGGTTATAACATACTTGTGAATTGTTACAATACCATTTTTATGCGTGTAGTCATATTGGCTTGTTTTAAAATCAATAAAAATATTCAGATAAAAAAATAGATGTATTCACATGAAGGATGAGCATTTGAATTTTTAAAAGCAACACACGTTTCCCTTTCAGATGACAGAATTAAAACTTGTCTTCCAATAAGTATACATTAAAATTTCACCTGAATTTTTTTCTGTTTGAATTTAGCACCCACACACAGGCACACACTCATGCACACACCTCAAGTGACCGCAAAGAAGCACCTGGATCTATCGCTTATTTTCTTGCTGCCCTCTGACGACGGGAACTAGCTGGTTTTGAATCACTGCAGAAACTGCTACTTTACGAGACAGATGGTCCCATTTTAGGATCTACAATTTTACTGGCTACTTGTTTTGTCCTTTTTCAGAAAGCACTAGTTTAATCTTGAGCTTGGGTTAGCTGTTCAAGTATAAAATTATCCCTCTTAAGCAGGAGCACGTGATAAAATCTCAGTAACTAGAGAAGAGATAATCACATATAAACAAAACTAACAGAAAACATCTGTCTGCACGGTACACTGTCAGCATGAAGAACTACTGTATGTGTGCATATGCATATAGATACTCTTCCATGTAACAACTGGAAGAAGCAGACAATGGCTTTGAATTACTCAGAAATGACTAAGCAGATGACTATTTCTTTGGTAAGTAATGAAGTGTCCCCTCCTGAACTCCCCATAAATCAGGTTTTCAAGCTTTACTGCAATCCTGTATCCTGATGCTAAGCAAAATTTCCATCTGCTCTTCAATAAATACGTTTAAGATAAAAACTCTTCCTTCGAAGCTAAGACTGCACGGTTGGGGAGCCAAATGCAGAGTCCCGTGATCCGAAACTCCCTCAAACAAAAATAAATCAGCTTTTTGTAGCTGATGATGCCAACTTAGAAGGCAGGTGAAATGTTTACTTAAGCAATCCAGGAGTGGTCTTCAGCCTGAGAGCCCCGAAAGCCGTCAGCGTGATGCAGATTTGGTCATCCTTATTTCAGGAGGTCTCTAAGGAGTTATTTTTCCACAAGTGAAAGCTGTAAAACTTGCTGAAGCTCTGCATCTTCCTCTTCGCGACGCTGCTTCTCCCGTTCCTCCTGCTCCCGGACAGACAACTCCATGGCAAGCTGCAAGTCCTTTTCAAAACTGGAAGGCTCGCTAGGGGTGCTGCAGTGTGAGTTACCCGAGCTTGTGAGATAGCTCTCCTGCAGTGCCCTGAAGGAGAGAGAGAACTTCAGGAAGTGAGAGAGACAGAGCCTGTTTCACACTTCCCCCAGTGACCCTTCCCTTCCTCGCAACTGTTCTCCATCTGCAAACCTGAAAATCCCTCCCCAGAGGGCAGAAAGCAGTTTTCAGGGTAAGAGAGCGGCTGTTCTAACATCCACAAAATTCCCAGCATACAACCTGTTCCTCAAAGGCTCCTCAGAATCTTTCATTCACGCTAACAGTTTTCAATGGGCTTCTGAAAGCGTTCTCACCTACTTTAAAGGTGATGTGAGTTTCCACGTACAAAAGAAACACATACGTGAGGATGCAGTTCTTTGTGTGCACAGAGGCTCCTCTGCACTTCACTGCACGGGAAGACCCTGCAGATACCAGAGCATATTCTCAAGGGTCCATTAACTACATGTTGCTAAGTTTTTAAGGCTCACATAATGATTTTGAAAAGAAGGAAGAGCTACCCTGAAGTGTGCGGCATCTAACAAACAAACATTCAGCCCAGAGTGACCAAACTCACAGTTTTAAGAGCAGCACAGAAGGACTCTGTTTATGTGTGCAGAGCAGTCCCACGGCCAAGCTACACAGCTATATTGTATAAACCAGGGAGACCCAGTTTAGAGTCCTTGCTTCTTGGAGGAGTAAAAGTTCAAAGAAGCACAAGAAGAGAGACCTCAAGTTCTGTGCCTCTGCTGCCTACAGACGCAAAAAATGCAAAATTGCTTCGTGCTACTGTTGGAAGTATTTTTTCTCTGTCACTGCATGGCTGGATGTGAAAAACACGTTAGTTACCTCTGATACTGTATATTGAAGTCCTGTGAATACGCAACTGCTCCGTTGGGATGCACCCCCGCTTCCTAGAAATGGGGACAGACAGACAATTCCACAGCAGTTAGCAGATCCGCAGTGCAACTCACTGCACAGGAACTCTTAAATCACTCCTATTGTTTCTTTGAAATACATTACTATACTTTTCTTCTGGGGTTCTTAAAAACAGGTCCTACGCCAGTTTAATTCAGAGATGCAGCTATCGCTGCAGAGTCCCTGCAAAACGGGCAGACCTGCACTGCACAGATTACAGCACACTTACTTTATTTCCACCGGATTCCAACAAACTCTGCTGAATAGCAAACTGCATGATCTCGTTATCTTCATCCTGCACGTGTATGTTCCTACCATCGTCCTGGATGTGGTAAGATTTGGGGATCTCAAACACTGACTGGTCAACCTCAAAATTAGCACCTGCAGAAGCCAAATAGTTACAAACATGGCAAAGCATAGTTTGTTTTTTTTACAAGTTGTGACTTAAAAGATTCTGATGAAGGTTTATGCATGATTAAGTTAACTCCAAAAACTCAGAAAAACCACCGGGCTAAATATCCCAACAGGCTGTGAAAGACTTCTGTGGCAAACAAGCACAGCAGTAAGACAGAAGGCAGAGTCCGTCTTCAGGATGTTGGCAACTACACGAATAAAACCAGTGTGCAGCAGAGACTGAGGTGGCTGAACTCTGTCAAACCAGATGGGGGGGGGGCGGGGAATAAAGGTTGCGAAAGATCAATACTGCAATGGCTGTTCTGAGGTTACTCCTAATGAATGGGTCTGCAGCAGCTCGTAAGACAGAGGATCGCTGGATATATGCCGTCATCACCATCCTACTCAAATGTAATCAACTCTTTTCTGAAAGAGCACGCAGGCATCGCTGCCACTTAACAGCGATTTTGTGTTCCACTTCCCATAGCAATAGCTTGCACCAGAATTTAGACCTCAAAACACTTTGGGAAAGCTTGCTAGAGCTTCAGTTCAGTCACAGCCCGGCAGGCACAGGAGGGGCAGAATGGGTCAGTACAGGCAGCATCACACACTCCAGAGCACTGCAACGCATTGCAGCTTCCTCTCGCCCGTGAGTGTTTCATTCTCTGCAGTTAGCCCATCTCTCCCTTCTGTGCATTCCACTGGCAAAAATGTAAGAGGATGAGCTCACTGCATCATTCCACTCCTTACCTGGATCACACTGTGCACCTCCAACCACTTGTGACGATGTTTTGTCAGCCGTCCTGCAGCCATTGACATTTTCAAATGTAATTCGGGCATTCAGCACATGAAATAGGGGAATTTCTATAAGAAAAGAGTACAAGATTTCTGTCAAAAAGAACACTCTCGTTCACTTCCACACCTACACACACATCAAACCCCTATATGTTTATCAAATATATTCCACAAGCAGCATCCCGTGATCACAAAGCGTATAGTAACTCACTTCACCACGAAGTTACTGCCAGTCATTCTCTCGCTCTAAATCTTATATAACAAGATTTGCCAAATCTAAGGCTTCCAAGGGAAGAGGAAAGGGGTACCAACAGCTCATGGGTTTAAACTAACAGAGGGGAGCTGGAGCTGAGCTGGGAGGCAGCAATCCTTCCCTGGGAGGGTGCTGAGGCCCTGGCACAGGGTGCCCCGAGAAGCTGTGGCTGTCCCTGGATCCCTGGCAGTGTCCAAGGCCAGGTTGGATGGGGCTTTGGGCACCCTGGGCTGGTGTGGGGGGTGTCCCTGCCCATGGCAGGGGGTTGGAACTAGATGGGCGTTGAGGTCCCTTCCTACCCAAACCAGTCTGGGATTCATACTGAAATGACAGTGTCTTTAACGTTATACTTCTGTACTGGTCATCCAGGATTTGGATTCAGTGACCCCAGGTGTACAAGACAATGTACGTCTGGGTTTTCAGTTCTAGATACCAGTGAAATGACTAGCACAAAACTAACACGTTTTTTGTAAATCTATGCTGCAAAACCAACAGAATGAATGGAAACGAAGAAGACGCTATGATCAAAATTGCTAAATGTTACCAATTTTGACAGGAAATCCCGGTGGAAATTCCAGAGTGATGAAATCCCTAAGCCTGGCAAAATGCGCGCTAGTTCTGGCCATCAGATCAATGATTGGAGTGACTTGTTCCATGAGAGACAAGGGAAACTCTTCACTCATCCACAGGGTCGCTTTAAATCTTAAAGAGAAAGTTGCACAAAAGCATCTTAAGTTAGAAGATCGGAACAGATGTAAAGCAAAACACACAGCACTGCCACCCGCTCCATGCATTTCAGAGTCAGAACAGTTACTGCCCTGAGACACCGAACCACGCTCCGGGTCAGACTAAAGGCAAAGCACAGGAGGTTACTAACACCTCACAGCACTCACCCAGCTATTTTCCTTAACTTAGCGGAAGCAGCATTAGGCTATAGCTGAATAATTCAAGATCTCTCTTGTGATCAGTTTTGAAAGCCGGGGGAAAACCACACGGGGTATTTGTAAGGATGGTTTCCAGAGATTAGATGACTGGTAAGAGATAAACTAGAAACAGTTAAAATTTTATTTCTCACTTCTGCGTTCGAATGGTGACTTCTTTTGGTCTTCCTATGTCTCTACCTTTCAAATCAAATTCTGGGTCAAAGTATTCCTCCAGAGTAATAGCAGTAGGATTGTTACTTGCAGCATACTCTGTTGTCTTGGTTGTACTCTATAAGGAAAAACAGAAAAAATCCCACAAACATATGGAACAAACAGTGGCTACTGTAAGAATCGTTTAAGTTGCCTCTGGTGAAGTAACTTGTTCTCTATTTTAGACACCAGTGACACACAGATAGAAATAAATGTGCACAAGTTTAGACAGCTTTCTGTTGAGGTTAAAAATCTCCAAGCATTTTAGAGACAGGACAATCTAATTAAATAGTTTAAAGCTGGAAACCAACCAGTGACACACACACACAAGCTACAGCATTTCTAGGTTCCAAATCCTTTATAATAAAGACAAAACTCGGGTATTTTAAAGAAGAATCTCCAGAATGCAGGAAAGATCTGCAATGCTATCTCAATACAGAACCAGTAGCTGGCAGATCTATTCTCTACTTTACTTAAGTATGTATAGACGCAAGGGAGGTTCTAAAGCCACATCGAAACCACTATCGACCCGTTTCAGAACAGCAGGATACATGGCTTTCCCCCGAGTCACTCCACCCACGTGGAGTCTTTGTCTGATGTTCCCTACGCTAGCGCTGCCTCCCACCGGAGGCTCCTGCAGGTCTGTGGACAGGTCTTCCCAGATTACTGGTGGGTTGCTGCTAAGATCTGCGCTTGCTCAGATTTATTGCCACTGCTCGCACCCCAAACTTGCTGTACTAACAGATTCAAGGTCTTCTTCGTAAGAGGTACCTGCTTTCGTACAGAACATTTGAAGGCTTAAAGCAAACACAAACATCCGCAGGGAAAATTTAAACCTCAATCAAAATTGCCACCAAACTTAAGGGAGCAAGAGGCGATTCCACACACCTAGAATTCCTATCGGCACAGATCTCTGCGCTGCAGCGATCTGCTGTGACGTCAAGGACACTTACCTGAGCAGCATACTCATGCTCCACTGTACCCAGAAATGATTCCAGGGGGTTCCTGTCAGCTTCAGGTAACAGGAGGGGAAAAAAAAAAAACACAACAAAAAAAAATCTATTACTATTAATTAGCAGCACAATTTATGTACACACCGGGCTGACAGTCAAGACTTCTAACCCAGAGCAAAGAAGCTGTTCACGTGCCCTGTGGGCTTTACCACGCAGGCCCAGGACCTACAGGTGACAGTACAAAACAGGTACAACACAGAGCAGAGGCAAAGATTTTCAGTGGTTTCTATCAGTACCAGACAGTTTTATGAGTCTCAGCGCCTCTCCTCCTGGGCCAGTGAAGGGTAGCGATGCCAAATGAGGTTACTGGCTGGTCACCCTTTAGTTTAAATACTCTAAGAAATTAGAGGACCAAAACAAAACAAAAGGTCCAAGCAAACAAAGCCTACACGAATTTGTACTTGTGGCCAAAGTGAAGTAAAGGCACGGACACATTCCAGAGCAGGAAAAAGCACGGGAAAGCGCAGCCTTTTAAAACTTGCAATAAACTTTCAACAGTTTTGAAGGGCTCTTCTTTCCTCTAAACACAGCCAGGATAAACACTGCGGCCCTTGTAGGTTAGGAATCAGGCAGTGAGCTACCTCAGATGCACAACAAGTGAAAGTAAACAGGACAAAGTCAGCAAGAGAAGTATTTCCCTTGTCTGTCTGCCCGGTGCTCCTGCAGTCACACAGAGAAGGTACCAGGGAGCCAAGAGGTTCTACGTATTTCCAGTTATCCTACAGGAAGCACTACCTTTGTATCTTTTCTTCTCCTCTTCTGTTAAATGTTCTGTTCGGATTTTTGTGACCACATTCACATTGTTTGCAATGTATACCTTAAAAAAAAACAACAAACAAAACCAGAAGTACAATGGCAAAACCCAGAAAGCATCACGGGTTAAAAAAAACAGGAGTATTCTCTCTAGTAAAACACCAAGTACACACAATCTAAAGAGAGAATTCAGCAGCACGGATCTGCCTCTCATTGACAAAGATCTTTGGCTTTAACATACCAGTGATCCAACAGCAAATGCTGCACTTTCATTTTTCTATGCGCTTGGGAACAAGGACAATCGCACATAACACATTCTCCACAGACCTATGCTGAGGCTGAAACTACCTGCCACCTGCTGGGCAAGCTGATAAAATAAGAAACCCTGCAAATCATACTCGTAAGGCCTTCCAAGTGAAATGCGGGGGTAGTTTAATTCTGCAGGAACACTAACGAACCCCAACGCCCAACAGAACAGTCGTGCGTGCAGTCTTACGAGAAAAACCTTCACATAAATGTAGGGTGCTATTCGGCGTTTATTCTTTTGTTAAATGAAATTACAAAATGTAATTTATTGCACAAATTCCAAAAGCTGGAATAAACGCAGACTTACGAATCAGGGAAGTTAACTCTTGTGATTCTTCATTTACATTCCTAAACCAGTAAGGCTATAAAGCCACCTTCGAGAATATTTCACCGCAGTGAAATGGAAGACAAAAACCAGTGGCACAGGGAACAAATCCAAGCAACTCGTGAGCATGGTCAGGGTCTCTGATCTACCAGCAGTCTTTCATCACTTGAATTCAGGATGCAACCCGCAGCAGCAGGAGGCGGGTACTTCCCTGCAATACTGTCACCAGAGAGTGCTGAAGGCACCTCGCACACCGGTTCCTTGTCTTTTAAACAGTGGGAGAATGACAACACACAACCACCAGTTAAATTCCTGTTTTCGGAAAGGGAGTTCTAGCAGTTAGGCTGAATCTTTCGCCCCTCTTCTCCTGAAACGCTTTGATCTTCCCTCTCCCCTAAAGCCCCTGCAGATATTCCAGCACCACCCCTCTCCCTCAAGCTTAGCAGCCTGGAGGATCCTCACTCCCGCCCAGTTCTGTTGGCACAATAAAGCTCTTGATGGGAAGTTTAAAGCCTGAAATATTCAGGAAATAAAGGCAAAACAGAATCACACTTCAATTAGCTCTAAGACCTCTTAACAGAAAGGAATGGGCTTTACCTTTGCTTCATAGCCATTTACACCTTCCGCTTTTTCTGTCCTCCACACCCAGAATCCAGACATGGTTCTGACAAAGAGCGAACACCACAAGCGTCTGTGCCGTTGCATTTCTACACAATCCCCACCCCATTTTTCTAAAATTGATTGTAAAGAGCATCGGATAGGTCGTTCGATTATTAACCCCAGACAAGAGCACAGGCCAGTCTGTCCTCACACACACCCCCCAGGGGCCAAGGAAGTCGTGCCACCACGGTTCTTAATCAGCCCGCAGCCAAAGCACAAAGGCTCGGAGATTTTAGGTAGTGATGCGGATACCTGAGCCATGGGGGAGGACAGCCTAAAAACTTACCGAATTATTGTGTTGGACAGCCTGAGCATGGGAGGTTTTAACACACAGTTTAATTCCAAAAGTAACCTGTCACTGCAATTTGGGGAACTGGACAGTAGGAATATTTCTGCCTAAGAAATCTTACTTTCTGGATGTGTGGATGTGGCAGTACTAAGGCTCCGTGAACATCACGGGGACCGATTCTGGGCAGCTTTGGCAGGACACTAAATATTCAGGAGAAAGATGCTGGAATGATACATCTCGCTTTGAAAACACTTGTTTTGTACCATCATGGGGGAGGTCTACTGCATCACAGAGCGCTCCGAAAGGAGCTCCATGAAAAGGATTTTTGAGCTAAGCTGATGGACACCTGGATAAACACGGAAGACAAACGTCTGTCTGTGGAGAGACACACTACACACGTAGGTCTATTTAAAGTAGCGATGTGAGATTTGACTGATGTAGCTACGAGACACCAGCTCTTGCCCGTTAGTTTCAGCACTGTCCGTCTGAATTGGGGTGAAACGCAAACTTGGAATGAGCCACTGACCTCCCTGATATGACAAACTGGCAGCTTTCTCTCTGCAAATCAGTTATTTCAACTGGAAACTTCTTGCCAAGCAATACCGACCAGCTGACCAAGCCCCACTTCTGTACCTAATGGTGTGTAAAGTTTAAAGCAATTTCAGATCTGCCCTTAGAAGTTTTTATTACCAGGGCTCTTGAGAACTTGCTTTAAAGTTTTATTGCAAGTACAACCATCCATAATCTTGAAGCGTTTATCTGTTACGAGAAATTTTGCATCTTACCTTTCAAAAGCAATATTCTTTGTATCAAGGCACGTATTAATAATTGGAGACGTAAGGCGTCTTTCCACATCTTTTCTTTTTGGTGTCATAGATCCCAGCGTCAAACGTTTCATGTGTTGGGAAATCTCGAAACGCTCCATTGTAACAAACTTATCATCATGATTTATCTCAATGAGTTCTGCCCAACCGCCGGTATCTGTTGGAAATGCTACATTTCAAGCTCAAAAACTTAGCAGTGGTATTCCAGAAGGAAAAACTGAAGACAGACTGTATATCAAGTCAGGGTGGCCACTAATTCACTGTATTTTGGACTCAGCTGAGATCAAATTTGGAGCTGCATCT
>VWZZ01004132.1:192616-226355 GCA_013399095.1 Psophia crepitans
CCCGAATTTAGATCACTGAACTTTTGTTTGGGAGGGGCTAGTCCTTTTAAGCTTGCTTTTTCTAAGTTAGTAATTTATTTCTCTTGTTTTGCCATGATGGACCACTAAAATCAAAATTGTCTATGCCTTTTTAATCTGATACCTTGGTTTTGGAAGGTCACCTTCAACTTTTCTTTTGGACTTCTGCAATGCATCAGCTGCAACTGAAGTTTTCAACATACAGCAAGCTTCTCTTTTCAGCAGAGCTCTTGGTGGGAAGAGTAGAGAATTTTAAGAGTGTTCTTACTACATTTCACGTGATAACCTCCCAGGCACGTTCCTGGTTCTGATATCTCAGTAGGTTAGGGATGCTGGCACAGGAATCTCTGACTTGCTGTCCGCTTGGAAATAATTACAGACATTTGATCAGTCGGTCTGTGGAGCTAGCAGCAGAGTTCTTCACTGCCTGTTTGTATGCATTTTGGATTTCAGATGGTTGAAACACTGTACAATAATGGTGCTAACTCCATATGGGAACATTCGTTGCTGGACCCTGCCTCTGTTATGAGTGGAAGGCGCAAAGCTAGTCCACAGGATAAAGTGCAGTAAGTGGAAAATTACAGAATTTTTATTTTTGTTGAAGTGTGATTATTTTATTCGGTGGTGACAGTGGCAGCAAGGTATCCATGGGAACCTGTGTATGTTTTGTTTCTGGAAGAGAACAGGACTAAACTAGTTAGTTGATCACTAATTTTTTTACTTCTTTTATTTTAAAAAAATCCAATAATTAGTTTTTGAAAATTTATTGCAAAAATAGAAATACGTTGCTTGAATTCTCCGGACTATTGGTTCCTGACCTCTAGCTTTGAATAGTGAGAACCTTTACTTGAATCAAAAGACTTTTAATTGTCATGCCACGTGCTTCAGCTAACTGAACGCTGCAAATGAGTTTGAGTTTGATTGATGACTTAAAAAAAATCTGAATCACCGAATATGATGCTTCATTTTAAAATGTACACAACTGCATATAGTAAGGATAGATCTTAAGTTGGCATAATTAAATTGAACGTTTACTTCTAAGAAATACTTACTACATCTGCCAATATTCAGATGTTTGTAACAAAAGTATGCTCTGTATAGTTAGACAGTCTGCACTGGGTTGGTTTTTAATTAAAATATTTTTCTGTGTTTAACTTTGCTACTAGTAGTATGCAAAGGTCTAATGCTGTCTTCACTTGTGAATTTTCTTTTTTCAGAACATCTTTATTACTGTGAAATCACTAATAATTATTTTTTTTTGCCTTCTGTTGCTTTACAGTCCCAATAAAGCAGAATTCATTAGAGCTAAATATCAAATGTTAGCATTTGTTCATCGCTTGCCGTGCCGTGAAGATGACAGTGTTACTGCCAAAGATCTGAGTAAGGTTAGTGTGCTTTTTTCCTGGCAGTCTGCAGAAGCTGCAACTTGTGTGGAATGAAACAGTGAAATCTGACTGAATTAAATTAGAATTAGTTGCTTTTGACTCAAGGTAACTATTGCAGTGCTTCAGCACTATTGCGTAAACGAATATGGCCTGACGTCAACCGGAAGCCGCTTTTTTGGTAATATATGTGGATACTGTGGATGGTTGAGGGGCATCTATTTGGGTCAATGAGAAAAATTGTTCACATAAACCAGCTGTAGGAAGAATTCTTGCATACCTGTTTCTAAAAGCGTGGCTGAAAAAACCAAATGCTGAATCACAGTTATTGCTGCTGTATTAAGTACAATCCTGCTTGTTTTTCAGCAACTCCATTCCAGCGTAAGGACAGGGAATCTGGAGACGTGTTTGCGATTACTCTCCTTAGGAGCTCAAGCCAACTTCTTTCATCCTGTATGAACACTTTTTTCATTATTTTGATATACAATCAATTCTTATAGCTCGTAGTATTTACTGTCATTTCAGCTGATACACATTATATTTCAATCTTTTACTCAGACCTGTTGATTAAGTAGATATTTTTCTTAATAACTTGTAGGAGAAAGGAAACACCCCGCTCCATGTTGCTGCTAAGGCAGGACAGACTTTACAAGCAGAATTATTGGCAGTTTATGGTGCTGACCCTGGCACGCAAGATTCCAATGGAAAAACTCCAGTTGACTATGCAAGGTAGGAGGCTCTGACATATGTGATGCTCTTGTATATTAACTGATGTTCATAAATCACATAATGAACCTACTTAGATATGTTTCTGTCCTAAAAGTAATTTGACTGTTAAATACTAGTAAATATTCTTTCCAGAAAGAGCGAATGCATAAAGAGTGTAAATAAGCGTTTTCATCATGTCATAGCCTGTATTCTGCTGGATGCTTGAAACAATGAAGCAGGCTATGCTGATCAGCAGCTCTCAGAAAGGTAATCTGAGGAGAAGAGTTTCTGCAAGTCCAGCAAGCTGAGCAGACTCCAGGAGTGCGGATTAACTAGGGAATTGCTGCAGGAAAGGGCTGGACTGCACAGATGGGTCAGGGAGCAGGGGATGGAGCCGGGCTTTTTACTGGCAGTGAACTGTTAGGCTCATCGAGTCGCAGAACTGCACCCTCAGGAAAGCCTACCGCATTCATGTCAAGGAAGATTAACTGTGAATGTCTGCTGATCAGTTGGGCAGGAATGAGTCACTGCAAGGCTTGAAGCACAGCGCTGAAGATTTTTGGCATTTCTGTGCGAAATTGTACATTACTGATCAAGTAGAAGCTGCACATTTCTGTAAATAAAACATTCTGATTTCTTTGATTGCTTTTGAATTGAGGCCGTACGTGGAATCTGAAGACAGTAAGTTCACTTGGTTGCAGAACACAGTATGCCAGAATATTTCTATTTCTCAATGCTGTTAATCAAATGTGAAGTTGGGTGAGTTTGCTGCATAAGCTCAGAAACTCTCTAGAAAATTGTAAATAAAGTGATCAAAATAGCCTGTATAATCTGTTTTTTTTCCCTACAGTGAAGCAGTAGGCAAAGCTTTTCAGAGTCTTCACTGGCTCATTTTGGGGAGTTCATAAAAGTTTATCTATAGTTTTTTGCGCCCCCTGGAACGTACTGTTGAAAATCCTGCTGTGAGTCTGTGCTCTGATAACATGCAAACATGTGCAGTGTTGAAGAGTGGCTTGTACTAAATCTATTTCTCTTCTATTTAAATATTTTTGTATGTCTAAAAATGAATAACTAATGTAACTTTTGTGTGTGTAAACCAGACAAGGTGGGCATCATGAACTGGCAGAACGCCTGGTGGAAATCCAGTATGAGCTCACAGACAGGTTAGCTTTCTATCTCTGTGGCAGGAAACCGGGTAAGTAGAAAAAACTACAGTTCTGAGATCTTTCAGTGTTAATTATAGGTCAGTTCAGACTATGGTATATAATGTTTGTGTCAGTGTGACTACACTTTTTATATGTATTTCAAATATTCTGATGTGATACAAATTATACCTGAAGAAAGTATAAGATGTAAGATTAGTTGTAGTGCCTTTAAAATTAAGATAAAACTGCAGGATTTTAAGTATGCCTAAATTAAGCATTAAGTTCCTTTCTGTTTTTCCACAAATATTTGTTCTATAAATGGGATACCCCTGAAAGTGTGGAGAAACACACATATAAGGTCAAATGAGTACTGTTCAACTTGGAGTGAATTGCAGGGAAAATATACATTTCGTGAATGTTGAATAGTCTGCAGGAGATATTGTAGAAACTCTTCTAAGTAGTTTATTCTCATTGAAATGCAAAGCAGGGGAGTATTCAATTAAGTAGGTACCTTTTGAACACAAGCACACTTAAAAATTTTTAGCCATTAGGTGCCATAAAGACGCCTATGTTAGCTCTTCTTTTAATGGCGTTTTAATACAGCTGATAAGCCTTAATTACAATCTTTGATAGCACCAGGAAATTGTGGTAAGAACCTTCTTTTAAGACTTGCTAACTTCCTATAATTGGAAATTGAGTAATCACATGCAAGATAAATTGTGTTTGCCTATTGCATGTCTTCCTGGGTTTCTCACTGCTGTTTCTTTTAGTAAAACTGAATATCCTGACAACATGTAGTCCAGTAGCAACCTATTAAAGTGCAATTTGTTTTCAACTCTAGAGCATAAGAACGGGCAGCACTTTGTCATACCTCAGATGGCAGACAGGTAAGTTGCCGATTCCATGGCATGTCTGCAAATATCAAAATGAAAAATCCTAATATTTAAGTTTCTTTTCGATTCTGAAACAACTTTTGAGCTTGTTGTCGTTCCAGGTTTTTAGTGTGTGCCTTTATTGATCTTGGAAGCTTTTTTTTTTTTCCTCTAGAAAGAGTATTGGCATTTAAACAAAATCAGAAATTTATAGAAGCTTACTGTGTTTCTGAAAGTGGAGGGGGAAGGTGAGACAATTATATTAAGGGTACACATGTGGGGATTCCTGGGAAACAGATTTTTGTAAATAACGTAAGGACCAGTCGAATTAGTTTCCTGATACAACATTTTGAAACTAATACTTGCAAGAAAGCTGCATTTTTCCCTTAAAATATTTATACTTTTGATCATCTGAGTGGTTTTACCTTATGGTTATGACCAATTAAATCGTATTTGTATAAAACATATCAAGTATTAATCATAAGTGCCTATTTTTCTTTCATTGCTATGCAATTGGGAATAAGACGGCTGTAAGTAAACTTTCTCTGCTTATTGCTTGCAGAATTTCTATGAAAAACTAATAAAATAAAAAATAGTTGTTAAAATACTTAGTGTTAACATCTGCAATTTTTTAGATATGCTGTGTTTAGCTATTGGATAAAGTACTGTGTATTTTCGGAGCAGAGTAAGTGTCGCTTGCCTCATTGCACAGAGAGGGAAGTTGACATGCAGAGAAAATGACTTGCTCAGAGCCTGCAGTATGGCCTGACAGCCTTACCTCTGCCTGACGTCCTCCCGTGGTCTGTCTTTTTTTTTTCGCCTTGTCTAAGTGGCTGCCTGCACAGACTCTGTGATGTCAGTCGTGCAGAGTTCTTATTTGAGCCTTTCCGTCCTTGTAGGTCAGGGAAGTCTTCCCCTGGGTGATAGAAATACAGACTCAAAATTTGTCAGCTTCCTGCTCCGTGGCTTTTATGATAAATTCTGTTTGAACTGCACAGTTTTCATCTTATGCCTCATGTTCATGGCTGGAAACTAGAAGAAAAGATTATTTACTGATCGGTACAGAATAATTTTACACATGGCCCTATTTGCCATTTGCCAGCCTGGTAGTCACCTACCTCCTGCAGAGCCCAGTGGAACAAATCCTGTGTGTTTTCTGTGGGCTCGAGTTCTGGTCAGAATGATCATATTGTTCAGATTCTGTACAGAAGGCATTTTGTTGTGCTACAGCCTGACTGCCGCTTGAGCTATGCAAATGTGGGTATTTATATTCCAAAGGATTTTTGAGATTCTTTTGTTTCAAATTTAACGTTGTTGTTTAGAAAAGCTTAAGAATATACTAATGTAAGACCAATGTGTTAAAAACTGTATTAAAAATACTAAAAGACTAAGGAGTTTAAAATAAAAGTGGCATTTTAGTCACTGAATTATTGAAACATAGAATTTGTGTTTATTAAATGCTGTAGATGTAATGATCACTTTTTGTTTTCATAGCAGTCTAGATTTATCAGAACTTGCAAAAGCAGCTAAGAAGAAGCTTCAGTCTGTAAGTAAAACTTCTTTGTCCAGATGTGGCAAACTCTTCTTCATCTTTCAGGCTGGTTTCAGCTGCTGTTAATTCCTGCATAAATAAACATCAACTCAGTAGCAAGTTGAAAGTCTGGAGAAAACCATGAAAATAGGCAGAAATGGAGGAGCAGAGATGCTGACAAATCCTTGACAGAGAACAAATACTTGTTGGTCTGGTTTGGAGTAGTATCTCTAGGTCTCCTTCCCCAGTTCAGTACCTTAAATTTTGTTTGTCTTGCTGTTTTGTATTTTCCATCAGTCTGTATGTTAAATGCTACTCTTTGCCTTTAACTTTCTGGAAAGCCAGAACAGTGCATTACTATCTGCTAATTAGTTGATAGTAATGCCAGCTCACTACTATTGAAAGGTTGGTGACCAAATCCTTGCACAAGTTAGAGTGCGGATATGTTTTCCCTCTACTTAAAGCTTTTAGCAGAAGAAAATTTTATAAAAGGGTAAAAAATTTTGCAGCTGGGGGAAGAACAGTCGTGGTGACACTCTTCTATGCAACAATGTCCATTTTTCTCTAAGGGTAATTAATGATAGCGGTCGTAAAAATTCCAGCTAAGCAGGCCAGCATGTATAGAACTGGTATTCAAATTCAAACCAAATATGAATCCTGCTTTAGAACTGGCTTTCTGCTGTTAACATGCTATTAGTGGCTACTTTAAATGCATTGCTAGCTAGAAGCAGCTGGATTCCTGCATTGTATTTTTGCAAGTTTTGGTGGGTTGACCCTGGCCAGCAGCCCAGCACCAGCACAGTCCCCCCAGCAGGACTGGGAGAACAGCAAAAAGCGAGAAAACTCCGTCTTTTTGTGATCAGGTAGGGGAGAAAAAAAATCCGTTAACCGGTAAAGGAAAAGCGTAGAACAGTGTTGGTGTCCCTGTATCTAGCAATTGGCGATGGTATGTGTCTGCTTGTTGGGTTACTGTGCTGTGCAGGCTGAGAAACAAGTAATTATGCAGGCTGAAAAACAGCCAAAGGAGAGCAGAGTTGTGCTTTTACATTTTCTGTGTTATAGAGGTCTTTCTTACTCGGTTTTGTTTATTTTCAAGCTGTAATTATTCTCTTCTACCCTTAGCTAAGCAACCACTTATTTGAAGAACTTGCCATGGATGTGTATGATGAAGTTGACAGAAGGGAAACGGACGCAGGTGAATGAGGCTTTCTGGAATGCGTGTAAAATAAATTTGAATTGTTTCATTACGTACAAGATGTTAGTGCAAGCATATGTTCTCTTTAAAGTACTTTTGTATCCAGTAGTCACTGATAATGGTAGTTTCTTTGTCTTGCATTGTCTGAAGATGACATTAATTGAAAAAAAATCTCATGTTTTTTACAAAGTAGAGAACCCTCGCAGGGGAAAGTGTGTCTCTGAATTGATTGTGTTTGTGTTTGAAATTGTGGCCTTTTATTCTTTGACAAGAAACACTGTCAAATAGTACAGGAAGGTTGTTCCCTCTTTTTATTATTTTTTTTCTTTTCTTCCCTGAGCAGTTTGGCTTGCTACTCAGAACCATAGTACACTTGTGACAGAGACCACAGTGGTCCCTTTTCTTCCCGTAAATCCTGAATATTCCTCAACCAGGAATCAGGTATGCAATCTTCTTAATTCTGTAAAACCGCTTCTATTTAATAGGCCAGATACTCTAAGTAGTATTGCTTAATTTCTGTAGAAGAGTTGCATCTACTTGTGAAGGGGTTAAAATAGTGTAACATTTCCCCTGGCCTGGAGTGTGTGGCTGAATAATTTAAATCACGCTATTTGTAATAAATGTAATTAAACAATCAGCTCACTGTGCTATAGTCTTAGTTTTACCTGGCAACTCTGCTGTTCATCTAATACACGATGTCCTTTTTTCTTTTTTTTTCTATATTCTGTAATTTAGGGAAGACAGAAACTGGCTCGATTTAACGCCCATGAATTTGCTACACTAGTTATAGATATTTTAAGTGATGCCAAACGAAGACAACAGGGGAATCCTCTCACTGGTTCAAAAGGTGAGTATGCTGTTGGCTCTTCTGTATGCGGTTCTTCAGTAGTTTAATCAGTACCGTAGCCTCATTCAGAAGTACTGTGTGAATGAAGAAAGCAATTTATACTGTTTTTATAAATTATAAGATCTAAATTATGTGAATAGGCTATTGACAACATGCATTAGGCCGCCAAAATAATGCCCAAATACACAAGATTTGTCTGTTAAGGTTGGTATTTGTAAAACAATTAAGTGGAATTTGTGTGATTTGGGAACATCTGTTTCTGTTGGGTGTGATTCTTGTGGCAGCTTGGTAAATTTGCCAGAATACTCCTGTACAGTTGGAGTGATACCCTTTGGACTGCCAGCTAGGACTGTGTCAGTGTTTTGGTTGCTGGCTTTCCTGGCTGCTCTGGACACATAGGACAGTGCTGGAATTCAGATGCTCTTGAGTTTATTGCTGATTCACCTAAAAACATTTACTTTCTGTATTTCTCGAGAATGCTAGGTATCAAACAATACAAAAACCTGTGCCAAAACCAGACAGAGTCATAGTTCTAGCCGTGACGGTGCAAACCAAGATTTGAACAGTATTTCTCCCTCTGTAGAGAAAATACAAAAAAATCTCTTCTGACTTCTAATTTTTCCCAGTATTTTTCATTTGAATGTTGACAACCATTTGTCCAGTGTGGTCTGTTTTGGTTTTTCCCCCTTATGGAAGTTTTATTAAGATGCTAAAGCATCATTCTCATCACTTACTTTAACATGCCTAAACACTTACAAGAAAAGATAAAACCAAAAAACTTTGACATTTTGAACAGTAATAATCCATACCTCTTAGATGGATCTAAATTAAGTTATTTTTTTAAACTGGGCTAGTCAAATGATACTTTATTATGGCATGTCTTGGATCTCCGGATGAAAATACTTTCTGATTTTTTAATTATTTTTTTTTTTTAATTACTTGGAAGTACATACTTTAGTTTCTTCTCCAAACTTAACTAGTGTGTTTTTAAATGGTGTATATTGATCTGCAGAAAATGTGGAACTGATACTCAAATCAATCAGCAATCAACATAGTAATGAAAGTCAGGATAATGACCAGCCTGATTATGACAGCGTTGCTTCAGATGAAGATACAGATCTGGAAACAAATGCAGCTAAATCAAACAGACAGAAGGTAGGTTTGAAATACTGACACACACACCAAATTTTATTCATAAAGGTAACCTGCTGTCAATCTTGCCCCTTGTGAGGAGGTTTAACCTGCGTAAATGATTAGAAAATTAATGTTTTAATTAATTTTTAACTTCATTTCAGAATCATCCCTCAGTCTATGAAGGGATGAAGTCTAACGAAAATGTTGTGACTCAAGGAACTGACGTTGTAAATAAAATGCTCCTCTAGAAAAACAGTGTGCGCCACTGTGCATGTCTGGAGAGAAGATACAGATCTAATTAGAATCATAGAATCACTAAGGTTGGAAAGGACCTCTGAGATCATCAAGTCCAACCATCAACCTAACACCACCATGCCTGCTAGACCATGTCCTGGAGTGCCACGGCTATACATTTTTTGAACGTCTCCAGGGACAGCGATTCAACCACCTCTCTGGTGGGCAGTCCATTCCAATGCCTCACTAATTGCACAGATGAAATAATTTGATCTACCAAAACACACTTAATCAGCGATTCTGTGGTGTTTGACAAACTAGTTCCTACTGAAGAATAGTTACTGAGTGTTTTAAACCATTCCGGAAAATAATGCAGCATGGTAAAAGGCGGGCAGGTAGTTCTAGTTTAATCTTCCCTGGTGATACACACCCTGGATAGTTTGTAATCTGTCTTTTATGACTTTCCAGTTCTTTATTGCATATTTTAAAAAAATCCTTATGAAACAGCGTTGTGTCACTGAAATGCTGAGACAAATGCTTTTGTGCATAGAGAGGCTGAGTTGAATGCCATAAAATTTCTTTTATGTTGGGCTACAATTATTTTAATGAATGGATCTTACTGATTTGAACTATGATTCCTTTAAAGTAAGTTCATGAAAAGCTGTTGAAAATCTTGTGTCTTGTTGTCTTTTGGTGAGCTGTTTCTCAGTGGTGTACGTATTTTTTCCTTGCGGTTAACAGAGCCTGGACTCAGACTTGTCAGATGGACCAGTGACAGCCCAAGAGTACATGCAAGTTAAAAATGCGTTGGTGGCTTCTGAGGTAAAGATTCAGCAGTTAATGAAAGTGAACATCAACTTGAGCGATGAGCTGAGAATCATGCAGAAAAAGGTAACAGGCACAGTAGTGTAACCCTGAATGTATTTTAAGTTGACCAGAATAAACCTGGTGAAACTAAAGATGCAAAATAACCCAATATTAGGACAGCGAGAAAACTTTTTTTTTTCAAATGGAGTTAGATAGGAGACTATAAATGTATATGTGCAGCACATGCTTCAGATGTTTGGGGATTTTTGTGGAGCGGATGTTGATCTGCTTAGTTCACTTTGACGTAAATTTTCCAGTGACAAGACAGTTGTTGCAAGTCTTGTATGTTTTTGCTGTCTTGCCTCAAGAGAAGCAGTTTTCAACAATGGGGAAGTAAATGCTAGCACACATCTCACGTCTGTGCACGTGTCTATGTAATGTACTTCCAGCTTTTCCGGTAAATGTGTTGGGTTTTTTTCCGTTAATAATCCTGGTTGGAATGAAGGGAAATTAAACTCTCAATTCAGTTTGGCAGTAGAAAATAATCTGAAATGTGGCAATACAATATAAAGCTCCTGTCTGCCAGGAGGCAGAGATTTATGTTTGCATTTGAATCTGTGGGGAATAGCACATAAATGATATAGCAGTAAACTCAGTTACTGCTTTAAACCTTCAGTGTGGGTTTTGTCGAGATGAGGATAAGGTAGGGGTAACGTTTTTTACAGTACAAATTACTATGTGTAGATGTTCAGTTTTCCATTTGTATAAGACTATTTGCTGCTAAAATCTTGAATTTAAAGCTCCAAAAACCCATCTTGCAAGCCAGACCTTCTAATCCGTACATAAATAGATCAATAACTTGTTGCATGCCTTGCCACTGTTCCGGTAAATAGAGATTTTTGTGGGGTAAAGAATAATTTGTATCTGTATTGAGTTCACTATCCTGTCTGTCCTGCTCACCTAGAAAGAGCTGGCTGCTTCCTCAAATTAATTCTTTACCTGATGTTAAAAACCTTGTTTTCCAAGTAATTACAATACTGCAAGACTTACAGTACATGCTGCAGAAAGTTCTCTCGCTCTAGAGAAAGTTGTTCAGGCTGTGCTGCTGTGGAGGCGAACCTGTGCTGAGAGCTTGTTTCCCCATTGTTCTGGGGCAGAGAGGCTGGTGCTTTGGAGAGTGGTGGGAACCGTTGAGCCCGTAGCATCTGAGGCCAAGCTAATTCAGCAGATTCGAGTCACCTTGTCTGTGAAGTGCCATCCTGCTGTTACAGTGGCGTTCAGCCTTTCAGATCGATTGGAATGGTGAATACTGAGAGGAACCTGAGAGATCACAGGGTGTTTTCTTGGTCTTTTAACAGCTGGTACTGGTTAAGCATTTCTCTGCATCAGTTGAATTAACTTTTCACTTATATTGAATTTCTTTAAACAGATACAGTCTATTTAAGGTTTAAAAAAAACTTTAGAGCCTAGGAATTAGTAAGACTTTATTACATTTATGTGGTGTAGGAGAAGAGAAATCATTGCTGCACTGCAGTTGAACTTGTTTTGAAAGATGGCGTAGCCAGGGCTCAGTCACCTTAAAGATGAGTTGTTGCACTAATTCTGTGTCCTGCTGATGTGTATAGCTGTGGGGCTGCTTTAACTTCGTGTTTGGTGACTCTGGATTGGTGAAGAATCGCTGTAGCCGTGTGCCATTGCAGAACACAGGATGGGAGGAAGGGGTAACAGCCGTCTTAGCTCTCAGCTGTTGGGCATTGCAGTACAGCATGGGAAGTCTCTGCTGGGTTATTTGTGACAAGACACCAATATATTTGTGCTACTTCAACAATTCTAATGCAATAGATGTCATTCAAGAGTCTTTTTTTTTTCTTTTTTTTTCCTAAGCAAGGGCTTAGAAGGTCATGAACTAAAAAACTCTGTCCCCTTTATGTATCACCCTGTTAGCCAATGGTGTATCTAATCTTGTGCATGGCAATTCCTAAGCGAAAGATGCTCATTAGAGGCAGAGCTGCGCTTGATGAATGCCACTTGAGGGTAGAGTCTTCCTAAATCAAAGTGAAAATAGTTTTAAGGGGCATTCTAGTGGAAATGCAGACGGTTTTTTAGGTGGTTAAGAGTTTGTCTAAGTTTACATTAGCTGTTGGCTAAAACTGCACCAAAAGCACAGTTATAAAATGTAGAAGAAGTTGGGAAGAAGGAGACTATAAAGTTGACCTATTTAATTGCCTTTAATATCAAAGTTTACAGGGGTAGCTTTGGTCCTGCCTGACCTTCAAATCTTAAGACTTGATGCATCTTACTACAGAGCACACAGAAGGTGGGGAGAAAAAGCATAAATTATCTTGATGGCAGTTTGCACATTTGATTTAGGGCTCTGCAAAGTGCTCTAGGCAAAATAGGATTTTTTGATAAAGTTCTTGAAGGTTCACATGATGCAAAGTAAATGCAAGTAGTAAATATGCAATTTCATGTTTAAAAGGCCATCAGCTGTTTGAAAAATAATTATTGTTAGAGAGAATTGCTGATACTGACTTTTTTACATCTTTTCTTTATGATGTGTTAATATAGCAAACTTTCACCAAGTAACTCCATAAAAAATGCAGAATTGTTGCATTTTTTACTATCCATCAAATACATAATAATGAAAAACTTTTAAATTATTTCTTGGTGGCTTCTTAGAAAGTAGTAGCTGATACTTAATTTTCATAAGCTAAACTCTCCTCTTGCTTTGCAGAGCGAGCTCTAGTTTTCTTTGCGCTGCCTCTGGTGTCTGTGCTGTAGTTTTGCCATTTTCAGATTTGATGGGCCTTACGTTAAAGTCCTCTTTGAGTTCCTGTGTTGACTGCTGAAATGGATCGCTTTGCTTGAAGAACTGTTTTGTTGGCAGTCCTTCCCCGCACAAGCTCACTGTATTACATGATTCATGTGCCAGTACAGCCAGGCTGGAAGAAATGGATTGTGTTGGTGTTTTTTAACTACGACAGCCAAGTGTAAGATCTAATTTAGTTTGCATCCCAGCAAAAAATGCTGGAAATCAGCACATAAATATTTCCAGATCTGGAACATAGGTTTCTAAGTTTATACTAAGCAAGTCAAGTAGATTTAAAAAAAAAAAAGAGCTCAAACCCCAGCTCCTAGTAGCTGGATTTACTAGTAAAGCTGACAAGCGTGTATTGTATAGTCAGTTTGCTTTTGACGCTTGCTCTTAAAAAAACAAAGTCCCACTGCTAAACATTTCTTTCAGCTTCAAACGCTACAGAGTGAAAATACCAACCTCAGAAGACAGGCCACAACCAATATATATCAGGTCCAAACTGGTTCTGAGTACACAGACCCTACCAACAATTCTTCTTTAAAGCGGCGACCATCTGCACGGGGTAGCAGACCCATGTCCATGTATGAGACTGGATCAGGTCAGAAACCCTACCTCCCCATGGCAGAGGTCACATACCCAGAAGAAAGCATAACAAGACTGCAGCCTTTCCCTCCACATGTAAGTAAAACTGCTGGTGCTTTTGCATTTCTTCTTACGTTCAGCTTTTCTGTCTGTTCCAGCTATGCTCTTTTACCAAAGCTGCTCAGCTGTCTGCTTCAGAGTGAATTTGAACTGTCAGAATTGTTAATGTTTGCTGTATTAACATGTCTGCAGGATCTTGATGTTTTGAAAAGTAAAAGCGATAACAATTCTGGAATATTTAAACTGGAGCTTTTGGCTTCTGCTCAGCTGTTTCTTTTAACCACAATCTATCTGCCCAAATATCAATGTGTGGCTGTTTGAAAACCAGGGGGGTGTGGGTGGGGTGGCAACTAGTATTCCAAGAAGGTAGGTAAAGTTCATGGATTTCTTTCTTGAGATATACAGGCACGTACCCATTTGTGGACCTTCAGAACCACCTTTCAAAAATAAAATTGGAGTTAACTTTTTCATTAGGCCACATTCTGAGTTTGGAACTGGACGCTGGAGATGGTTTAGGTCTGTTAGTTGAACAAATTGTTCTGGGTCAGTATTTTCCTGTATGATATGCTAATAGTGGAGGGGGAGTTCTCTATTAGCCACGAGGATTCTGCACGGACGTGTTCACACTTCAGATAAAGTGACCCAACAGACACTGGTGCTTATTAAAGTTAGTTTTATGTTTGCCCTGTGGGCAGGAGTATGGGACAACATTTTTAACATCTGTGGATTTGGTTCGATATGCTTCCCTGTTAGTAACACTACTTTGTATTTCCTTCTAGATAAAAATTAAGCCCTTTAAAACACATTGGCACATTGATATAAAGGCAGTTCTGGCAGCAAGAAATGTCAGAATTCTTTTGTGTGTGGCAGTGTTTGTAAAACACGACAGTGCTTTCTAAAGGTCCTTTGGTCATTTGGCTTGAAATTTGGATAGAAGTAGCAGTTCGGAAGCATTAATTTGTTATGTGGAGTTAGTTAATTTGGTATTATGGTGAATATATTTTATTCTCTGTAGAATTCAGCACCTCCGGCATATCAGTATTTGAATTAACATGAAGTCAATTGTATTTTGAAAGAATTAAGTCCACCCAGGCTTAGCCAAATTCTCAAAATCATTCTTGCTTTATGTCATCTCCATGGTTTTAAGAATGTTCCTTTATTTCAGTTAGCAATTTATTTGTGTTTTGTTTTTTGGTTTTCCCGAGTGTTTTTCTCTTTCCCATTTTTAGATCGGGAGGAGTGCGTTTGTGACCTCCTCTTCATCTCTACCTTCCTTCCCCTCCACGCTTTCCTGGTCAAGGGATGAAAGCACACGAAGGGTTAAGTACCTTCCCAATCGGCCTTTTACCTGGAGGAGGTGGCGATCTCCCTAGAAGCCATTATGCCTCTGTCTTCTCCCCTTCCATGCTGATTAGCCTTCATGCTTGCATGAAGCAGTATTTCATCACTTTCCGTTTCTTTGCCACACGCTGTGGATACTTGTCTCTCTCTAACTTCACAACGGCTAAAATCTGTAGCATTTAACACCGTGCACAGTTACTCCAGATCACTCGTTCAACTGTCTAACACTGAAAACAGCCAGAAGACAAGTTGGTTGCTGTTTGGAAAGTAATTTGGCAGGCACTCACTGATATTTCATAAGCCAATATATAACTCTTCCTACTGACTAAAATGCACTGCATGAGGCGTATGAAGCTCACCGGGTCCTAGCTTTAAAGCTTGCTTTCTTTGGGGGCTCTCAGTTTGCACCAGGGTGGTACTGATTGATGGTTTATCTCACAGATGTTCTTTAGTTTGTGTGAAATGAGTTCTTGAAGCATCCAAACAGCCGTTCGCATTGCCCACTGATACATTTAGGGTCAGCTAGCCTGCTTTCTGCTGACCTTGATAGGTGGAAGTCTGAAGGGGTATGGGAATTGTTTCAGCAAGATTCCTTTCAGGGCAAGCTTAAAGGCACTGAGGGTATATAAAGGAAGCTTATACTGGTGTTCCGTCAGGATCTGCAAAACTGTGTTCTTGGCGGTTTTGTTAGCTACATACCTGACTCTAGGAACAAAAATTGCAGCATTACCAAGTTAAATGCATTCTGTAAGCTTATGTTATTCCAAAGACACCCTTCGCTGTGGCCTCATATGTGAGCTATTAGCTATTTGAAGAAGCCTTATACAGCTGCTTAAACTTTTTTAAGCACTGTTCTCTTTTTGTTGTCATGGGACATGTAAATCTAGTCTTACTCAAACTCATTTGCTAGAAGTGACCACAAAATGCCACCTTGCACAAGGACACATCTAGCGAGACAAACAGTTCGATAGGCTGGTCTGTGACAGCTTCTTTTTAGACTGTGTTTTATTTGGGATCCTTGAACTGATTGCAAGTTGCGTATTCTGAAGGAGGGGAAAAACACGTTGCGTTTGCAGCTCTGGAATAACATCCATTTTTGGCTGTGAAGGGGCTGTGACTGAAGTAACAGACCCTGGGCAGGTACAGCTTAACGTGTCACAGACTAACGAATGCCAAAGACGAGCAACCCATAGGTTTTACGCTGCTGTTTGACCAGCCTGAGCTGCCAGCTTGCACGCAGTATCCACTATCATCAGAACAAGTCAATTTAGTGGTTTTAGATGCCTGTGTCTCATTTCTTAGAAAATAATGAGTGGCTTGTACACGTGTTCAAGATTTAGGCTTTGCTTATTTCTGTGTTAAAACAAGACTTTACAAGAGAGTCTTGAGAGAGAAGTATTTGTATTTCTTTGTAAGACTTAACTGATTTTTTAAAGATCTTTCAAGAACAGTTCTCTCTTTTTTGCTCTGCTTTTGCTGTGTGGTTAGTAAAATGAAGTAATTCTCTCATTCAGTTTCTTTGGCAAGTATTACAGAGTCTCTAATCAAATTTTACTCTAATACTAAATGTTTCAAAAAACAAATCTGTGGGTTTAGATGTGGAATGATCATACTCTGGTCTCTTCCTGCCAGGATAAAGAACCTGCTTTTCAAATTCTTGTGTCCCCATTTTATTTTGACTGTACAGTGTTTGGACATAACAATCCAGAAAATATTAGATTTGCAAGTAGGGTTAGATGATAAAGCTTGCAAGGGAATATCCTGCTTGGTCAAATGCAAATCTAGGTTTGGCTGTAGCCGATACCAGTACTGTGTAGTACTAGAAAGTTGCAGAGGTTTTGTTTGGTTTTTGTTGTACACAGATTCTATGCTATATTACTGATTCTGTAATATCCTGTTGTAATTCAGTGCTGCATTTCTGACCGTAGCATAGAGCTTTGCCACTGATCGTATTGTTTTTCTCTATGTGTTTGGGAGAGGGGAAAGGTCAGATCCTACATGTAGTAGCTTCATATCTTTAAAATATGTGTTGCTTTTACAACTGATTTTTTACTAGCTATCCTGAGAGGTGAGCACGAAAAAAAAATGATTGGTTTTTCCTTCTGTGCAGAGTAACTTTCAAATGGACAGAAGGCGGCATACTTCATACTCCATGTGTGTCAGAGTTAAGGATTGTTGGGTTTACCATTAGATGAGTGCTTAACAAATGTACTGGATGTTAACCAATGAAAACCAATTCCTAGTCATATTTTTGGTCTGTCTGCAAGGTAGAAGTTTTATTTCCTAAGTGTATGGATCAGGGATGCAAATGCAAGGTGTCCCTTACAGTCTAACGCTTGTGATTCCCTCGTCTTGACTTCAGAGTTTCTGTAAAGCTCCAAGGCTGGTCCTTCGTCGGGGGTTGCGAAGGACCCTATTACGTGAGCTCTGTCTGTGACTGATGCTGAGGCTGCTCTGTATGTGGAGTGGCAGTGATGTGGTGCACTGACAAATGGACAAGCTGTAGTAGGCACTTCTGATGAGCTTTGCATCAGACTAGAGTAGGCAGATGTGTGGTGATCCTGGGACCTGGTTGATGGGAGTCAAGCTGCAACCTCATGAGATTGCTGTGAATACCTACTGGCAGACCATAAACTTCTGGTACGTTGTATTGCCTGGGCATAAAATACCTAAGAAGGCTAAAGCAGGTCAGGGGAGGGAGCCTAGCTCTTCGAAAGTCTGGATTGATTCTCTTGCTGACAGGGAGCTGTGTATTCGGATCTGCAGGGAGAGCACTCCAGCGCTGTCATGGTGCAAGTATGCCTACGGGTGTTAGCAGCCCTCCGAGAGGGTCGAACAAACAAACAAAAAGTTGAAAAGGAGTTTAGGAAAGAAACCCGGGCGTCATCCTTGCCTGCAGATAGGATGCTTTACTGGGAGGTGCAGAACTGGTCTGTATGGGAGTGGGAGGTGGTGAGTGTTCTGCCATCACGCCTGGGAGGAGGTGCGTGCGCTCAGAGGCAGCAGGTGGGCGGCACTGGTTCCTGTGTGGGCACGGTCCCCAGGGAATGCCGTGTGAAGGGGAGAGCTGGAAAATACTGGCCCTCTGGGCTCTGTTTATGGCTTCCGCCCTCTGGAGCAGCATGTGCTACTGGGCCTTCCCATGCTTGGACTGGCCTCTGCGTTGCAGGGGCCTCCCATGCTTGGTTCAGCCTCCAACCCTGTCTTCAGCCTTCCCTCTGCCATGGTCCTCCTGCTCCAGGTTTGACCTCACCTTCCTGGTGTGCCTCCTACTCTGTGGTGGGCCTCCATTCTGAGTTCAGAGTCACAGGCTCAGCCTCCACTCCACTGTGTGCCTCCCACTCAGCTGTGGGCCTTCGCTCTGGGTACGGCCTCCAAATTCATTTTGATATCCCGCTCTTCATTCAACCTTCAGTCTGGGTTCAGCCTCCCACTTCGCAGTGGGCATACAATGCTTGGTCCTGCCTCCCCTTCCTGTGTGCCTCCTGCCCTCGTTTCAGCCTCCCCTTAGGGACTGGCCTCCCACCCTCGTTTTGACACCTGGTTCTTCAGTGGCCCTCTACTCCGGATGGTGAGGCCTCCCACCCTTGTTTCATCCTATGCTCTGCTATGGGCCCCAACTCTCACTTGATTTCCCAACCTTGTATCAGTCTCAAGTGTTCTGTGGGCCTCAGCTCTGCTTGTTTCAGCCTCCTACTCTTGTTTTGGCTTCCAGTCTGTGGTGGGCTACAAGTTCAGCTTCGTACATGCTCTTTGGTCTTCCCCCTGCAGTATGGCCTCCACTCCACAGTGGGCCTCCTGCCACCATTCCAGTCTTCTGTCTTTATTTTGGCCTTCCCATTGCAGCAGTCCTCAGCCCTCTTCTTGGTCTCCCATTCTGCGGTGGGCTTCCCGTGCCCGGGTCAGCCACTGCTGTGTGGCCAAACCCCCATGCTTGATTTGGCCTCTGTTCTGCCATGGACCTCCCACACTTGGTTCAACCTTCACCTTGTCTTGGGCCTCAGTTCTTGTTTCAGCACCCACGTCCGTGGGTACAGGCTGGCAGCAGGAGCCCGGCACAGGACGGGTGGGTACGCTGGGCTCCAGGGTAGTGGCTGGTGCAGGGGCTGTTGTGCTAAAGAGCAAGCCTGCATACGCTGGCACAGCTCAGAGCTTTTCTTCCCTGCACAGCACTGAAACAAATCCATATTCGTTGCAGACCTCAAAGCTGGAGAAGCAGAGCAGCGTGTCCGAGAGCGACTACGATAACCCCACTGCCCCCCTGGAGCTGGAGGAGACGGGGTAGGTGCCGTGACGCAGAGCTAACGGTGTGGTGATGCAAAGTTAACAGCGTGGTGACGCAGAGCTGGCAGGGAGTTGTGTGAGCAGCCAGTTATGTCTGCAGGGCCGACCTCCACTTTGTTCCTTTGCAGGTCAGGCAGGAAGGGCCGGCAGAGGAGTGTCATTTGGCAGGGGGAGGGATCCATCCCTGAAGACGCCGACACAGCCCCCAGCTCCAGTTTGCCCAGTACAGAAGATGTGATTCGGAAAACTGAGCAGATCACTAAGAACATTCAGGAACTGCTGCGAGCAGCGCAAGAGAACAAGCATGACAGGTAAGGTGTGAGTGCCAGAAAAGCTGTGGAGTTTGTGAGAAAGTGAAGGAGGTTCTCCAGTGTTCTCAGAAGTACTGCTGCCACCCCCCACGTTCATGCTGGAGGTGCTGATTGCACACCTACAAAGTGTGTAGGTCCCTGCAGTTTCCTGGTGTACTGAAACAAGTGTCACGGGGTGAGCAGGGACCAGTGAGCCAGTGGGAACTCACGCTCCCATCCAAAAAGCCGCCACAGCCCCCTGTGAGTCCGTTCTGCCTGCCGCCTGCCTGCCCTGCCCAGAACCGGGACGGGGAGCACCGGGGAGCAAAGTGCTTGTGAAGTGCTGCTGCAGAATGAGTGTTGCTTTAGATACAAAACAAATGTATTACAGAGAACTTCGCGTAAGTTTCTCTTGGATGTTCAGACCTCTGTGCCCCGAGGTAAGGGCACCCCACAGAAGTGTGACAGTAACACCAAGTCTGGTTTCAGGAAAAACTTGTGAAGGCAGGGAGAATTTGGCTTTCCTACTGAAATAATAGTACAGATAATGTACCAGCAAAAGCTATTTTGAACTCTTTGGTTTAGATACCGATGTAACTGGGTAAGCGGGACAGCTGTTCATCAGCCCATCAGGTAGCACACAGCTTCAGCTCCCTCAGGGAACCTCTGGCCCAACCAGACAATTCATTTACAGAACAGTTATGAGGGAATAAAAGTGATACTACCCATGACTGATCATCAGGTGGTGCTCCTGCACAGCTCTTAGAGGACTATAGTAAGACTTAGGTCTTCCCAGGTACAAACACGTTTTAGGACTGAAGCAGCTTTGGTCTGCAGAAAATCTGAGCTTGCCGCCTGGCAGGTCTTCCATTCGACCTCCCGGCCCAAGCTCAGCGCCCGTCTCTGCCTGTGAGAAGCGGCTGGCGATTTATGTTAAGCCCTCGCTTCCTGCCTTGCTGAGAGAAGTGCACAACAATGGGGCCACTTTTGTTCTGTGTTTTTTTTCCTTCTTGTGCTTTTCTATTTTTAGAAGGGACAGCGCGCGGCCTCTCCTCCTCACGCTGAATGGCGAGTTCTAACGTGTTTGTGCTGAGCTCATTGCCCTTGTCGTAACCTTTTCCACTGCGATCCCTTGTTGCTTGTTTCTCACAGAGAAGCAAGAGAAGCTTTAAATGAGTTTGTGGCTTATGTATATCACAGTTTACAGTATTTGAATTTATTTTTTTTTAAATCATTGAAGGAAACAATGCAGTGTACCTAGCTTTTGCTGTTAAATTGAATAGATTTTTAAACAACCTGTTGCTTTTTTTTTTTTCTTCTGTACCACTTGTAGAGTGGGGTGTTTGCCAGTGCTGAAACAAGTATCATCTTGCAAAATACTCGACTGTGAAGCTGCTGTTCTTTGTTTTCCTATTCCCTGGCTTTGTCTCAGTGGGCTGAGAACTGCGCAGCCTGGGACACGCAGGAGCTGGAGCAGGCTTGTTCCACTGTTCCCTTCCTGCTTCCTTAACAAAATGGGATACTTAAGGGTGTAAGAATATGTCTTCTAAGCCAGTGCTGGGAGAGTTGTAGATAAAAATCACGTGCTGCATAGGTAATTGGACAGTAATAAAATGATGCAAGAGTATGATCTATTAATGAAACACCTTCTTTTTTTCTCGCTTTCTTCCATTCCTTTTCCTGTGCTCAACTGGCCGAGTAGACCATTAGAGCGTGCAGGCATGCTGAAGCTCAGACATAGCCTCGGCTGCTTCAGCACGCTGGTTCCCTGGGCTGAGAGAGCCCCCCTGCAGCCTCTGACCATCCCACAGCCCGGTCCTGCCTCCTGGTACTCTGGCCTCTGTCCCTGCCTCCCAGGCACAGTGTCCTTTCTCTTTCTCTCTGCTGCCTCTTTCCCTCACGCACCATCTGCACAGGGGTCGTTCAAGGCTATGCATGAAATGCTGCGGATGATAAAGAAACTGCAGGTAGCTCGTAAAGAGAGTTACGAGCCTGTGACACTGCCAGTTCAGTTGAAGCTCCTGGTATTGATTTAATGGGGAACAGAATCACAGCCTGGAACAGTAACTGCCTCTAGCTTAAGAGATTCACCTGTCTCTGCTCTGTTGATCGTCCATTGAGATCAATTATCACACAGCACAGCACGTGGTTGCAGTGTTCACACCTGACAGTTTAGGCCCTCACTGTTTATGCAGCTGCCATGTCAAATGAGGTCATTTGTATCTTGAATCAGTGAGAAAAAGGTGTGTTTATATTATCATCCATCCTGACCAAAATATTGTTTATTAATGCCTAAAAATAAAAACGAAATTTAAGTGAGATGTTCTTTAAAACAGAACTTCCCAAGTTCTAAGCCAGGTGTTATTGCCAGCGGCAAATACCAGGATTAGAGGAAAAGGTTACCACAAGTTACTGCTAATGAGGGATTCTTTTTTCCGAGCTGTCACTGCTTGAATATCTTCCCGATGTTTTACTGGAATGCGTGTAAACTCAACAAATGTGTCAGCTTTTTTCATGAGCTTCCAGTGAATGTTTAGACTTTAAAATAAAGCCACTCTTCCAAGGCACTCTGTACGCTTTGCAGCTCACCTAAGAATGTGTTATGAAATACATGTCATTAGTCTTACTCTCATTCAAGTTCCTCGTAGGGCTTTCTGTGCCTTGCTAGTGAAGGGTTTGATCAGCAAGCTGGCTTTTTTTATGAGGTAAGGCGCTGCTCCGTGTGCCTTGCAGGTAGCAAAGTCATTGTTAACTCAATAGCAGAATGGGAATTACAGTGAACTTCTAGTTTATTTGGAAGAACTCAGGTGACTTGAGACATATGGAAACACTCCTTTGTAAAGCAATTTTCCTGCATTGCCAAAATGACCCCTGTGTGTTGCTGCTTTCTCAGTGCATTTGCAAGTGACCGATCTTTGCACCTTTGGCATCGCAAGATGACTGCATAAATAGGGACTGGGGGCGTTGAGTTTTCTTTGGGGGTTTTTTGCTTGAAAGGGCAATGATCTACCATAATCTACAGATGCTGAATCCTTTTCTTGAATGCTGTTGCTTTGTGATTGTTGAGATTCTCTTGCTTAAGATTGAATCGTGTTGATTAACTTACACTGAGTCTTTGAAACATTAAAGCGAGTTGGTTGAAATCAGACTTTTGACAGACCACACTAACACAGCGCTCCACAGCAGCTTATGGTAGATTGTTTTAAGATCTGTTTTGAACAGACCAATTTTCATTTGGGAAATGTCAGAAGAGAAATCTACAAGGACTCATGGAATCTGCCTTTGTCTTATTAGCTCAACAGAATTCCTGAATATTTAGCCTGAAACTTTCACACTGTGAAAGTAGTTGGTAGTCTAGAAATGCATGTATCTGTAAGCTGCTGTATGGGAATTGTGCGTTGTCTGTTTGCTGTGCACAAATTAATCTGAGAAGGCACCTTGGTGTTCTTAAGTTACATTTGTGTGATGTTTCACCTTCAGTTAAACTTCACCAAAAGGGCAAGGTCCGAATTCTGTACTGGCGGTTTGGCATACCCCGTTCTCAGGTGTCTCACCTTCCAGTTTGTGAAATAAAGAAGGGGAAATCTGTGCATAGTGCAGCCTTCCTGGCTGCAGCTGATAATGAACTGATACAGGGCTGGAAATAAATCTTGGAATCAAGGTGTCCCCTCAACGTGCGTATCTGCAGCAAACTAAAGCCCAGCTGCTGAGCCAGGCACGTGGGCGTTACAGAGAGCCCTCGGAAGAGCTGAGAACTGACGGCTTAAAAGCCTGCGGCTTGCTGCCTAGTGTTTTAAATACAGTTTTTTGGGTTTATGGTATTTTGGTAATTTAGGTACAAAGTGGTGTGTGGGTTTTTTTGTTGTTGGTTTTTTTTTTAAAGGCCTCTACTTTGTAACTTACATGGAAAAGCAGTGCAGAAAAATGGCATTGCTTCAGAGGTGTAGACAAGATGGTCCTCTAAATATCAACACTTGACTCTTCAATTATTTTTAAGAGTTTGGATGGCCAAAATTCAACTCAAACATAAAATCAGTTGAAACATCTGTGGTGGCGGTTTTTTTGTTTGTTTTTTTAAACTTTTCTTCAAAGATTCCCCATTATTTTTAGCTGCTTAGATCCTTAGCAATTTTTAAACTTTTAGTAGACTGGTTTTACAGTCCTTCGGCTTACGCAGAAAGAGCTCTTTCAAAACAAATGACTAGAGACTTCCCTAAAATGGCAGCAGGCTAAACTTACTCAGATCCCATGTACAAAAGTGGGGTTTTGATCTACTTTTGATTGCCAACACTGCACTGGGGGGGGGAAGTTGTTTTTTTCCCAAAGCATGTCTGTGTCACTGGATTGTGTTTAACTGCAGAACCTTACTGCACTGTGTGCCTGACTGACACGAACCAGTTTGCCTGGGCATGTTCTCCTACCCGTAACAATCACATGTTGTTGTGCGAACACCAAACACAACAAGCTGAGCAATTTTGTGTACAATTTGGGGATGAATTCTAATGTTTGAATAGTTTGGCGGGGGGTAGGTTAGGAAATGCCAGTGTATGAATTAATGTGCGGTTAATATTCATAGACAGGTTTCCATAATTGCATACAACCGGAGACTTTTTCTGACAGTGTGTGGTATCATAGGCGTGGACAGTTATTCCTTCAAACAAACTTTGATCAAAGAATGATGAAAACTTAAGAAATAATTTTGTACTGCTGGTTAAGCTCTTACTTTTTCTGAAATTGCACAGCTGCGTACAAACTGGGGAACACTGGGGGAGACCGTAGGAGTCACTGTATTGTGTGTTGCACTAGCTTCTTCCCTTGCCTCCAGTGCAGCCTACAAAGATACTTTTAGAACAGATATGTGGGGTTTGTTGCTCAGTTTTTAGAATACCTGCCCCTGACTAACGAAATAGAAGAGGAAAGGGAGTCTTTACATATTGAATAATATGTTGCATCTTTTTTTGCAGCTATATACCGTGCTCCGAGAGAATACATGTGGCAGTGACAGAAATGGCAGCTTTGTTCCCAAAAGTAAGTACCTTCCAGCACGTTTTTGGCCTCATTCCTTGTTTGTAGGTTTCCCTTCAGTACATGAAAACGAAAAGCCAAAGGTGGGGAGAAACAACGAGATCGTGCAGCTTTGTATTTATTAGCGTGCTGACTGGGATGGCTAATTTGTGAATCCAGGCCTTTAATTTTACTCTTGAACTTAAAACTCTAAGAATTGCACCCAATTCCTCCAAAGCTGGAGGCTACTTGCATCTAGCTTGAGGAGTTGTGGTTATATGGGACCTTTGCTGGACTCATCACCCCCAAGTTACCATTTCGGTGCTGTTGCCTGGATTTCTGACTTGCAGGTAATGCGTTCAGATCTGTTACCCATCTACCAGAGTCATCTGTTTCTTTGCAGCAAATTTAGGGAGTGAAATCTCCATGATGGAAGTTTTTATAAAGTCTTGTCTCTACCTCTCCCAAACTGCAAGGGAAGTCTAATCCTGTTGTGCCTACCCGACCTGATTGTCGTGTACACGCTGTACCCTGATGTCAGCCAGGAGGCGGGCTGGGTAGCAGTGAATGGGCACCAGAAAATGTGTATGAGTAACTTCCTAAATGAGAGGATGAAGCAGTGTTCCCTGCCTGGCAGCAGCTTGGAATCTCCTCGAGATGAGAGGGGAGAAATTCCAGGAACTTGTTTCACCCAGTCCTACCCCACGTCTGTGCAGAAAGCAGCGCCCTGGCAGCAGACGTCCCATATGAAAAAACACTTGTGAGCCACTGCCGGCTAATTAAAAGTGATCCTGAAACGGTTTTGTTGTTCCGTCTTAGTTCAACTTCTTCTTTCCTTTCCCAGAAACCCAAATCTGAACTCGTAAGGACTTCTTTGCGTCTGCTGACATCTAGTGCCTACAGACTCCAATCCGAGTGCAAAAAAACCCTTCCTGTGGAGACCTGCCCTACGACAGACATCCAGCTGGTCACGCAGCAAGTCATCCAGTGCGCCTACGACATCGCCAAGGCTGCTAAACAGCTGGTTACCATCACAACCAAAGAGAACAACAACTGAGTCACACTTGGCTTTTTAGTCTTGTTTTTTAAAGGGTGGATTTCAAATATAGGTGTGGAACTATTCAAATTTTTATGAGGAAAAACTAAAGGGGCGAGGAACTTTTTTTTTTTAAAACTCAGTATTATTTTTGCATGTTTTCTAACGATTTTATGATTAATTTAACCCACTGCCTTATTTTGTGCCTGTGTTGCCAGTTTAGTTACAGATAATAGCACGTTGCAAATAGCCGTTGAGCCAATATCACGTACCAGCGTTGTATCAAGCTCTTGCTAGATGTTTCCCTGGGGCCACGTTCTGCTTTCAGATACTGTTTGCAAACTTCCCGCTGAGGTCACCTGCACGTATCGGGGGGCAGAACCTGGCCCCTGCTCCATCCGTCCCGGAGCTGCACGTGTCGTGATGCCGCTGAGGAACCTGCAGCGACGCAGGCTCTGACGGCTCCAGGACCGTAACTGCCACCCAGCAGGAAGAAGGCTGTAGTCCTGGTAACGGAGTGCAGGCTGAATATTATCTGTTCCCATATCGACTGTTGTGCAATAATATGTTTTTAGTCTGCTAAAACAATAGTAATTGTGGGCATCCGAGCTTATTACATGTAACTATACAAGGTCTTTGTCACTTTATCTGTTTTGGAAGGAATATTAGTTATTTTAGTCGTCACTATGCCATTAATATATGTTTGATGTTACTTTAGGGCATTAGTGGTTAAAATATTATCCTTGTTTCTGACTTCATAATTCATCCTTAAGTTTTCTACAGAATTTTACTGTCATCTCCAAGGCACCATCTTGTTTGCAGCAGCATTGCTCAGTAACTCTGCAATTTCACTAAAGGTTTCTGCGGTAACTAAACAAAAAAAACAAAAAAGGAAGTTAGAGTGCCAGTGCAAAAGCAGCTGTGGCTGCCATAGCATATAACCTCTGTACCTCAGCATATCCAAATGTGAAAAGGTTGCTTACTTCTCGTTTTATGCAAATCTTTCAAAATTTTACAAGCTGCGTGTGGAGCGACCCACGCTGGGCTGCCTGTCGGAAAGGGAGGTGGGCGACACATCGGTGTGTGCTTGAGGTTTTGCCGTTCACAACAGTTCACAACACTTCCAAGGCTCTGTCAGTCCGTGATCTCAAGAAGAGAGTGTTTTGGGAGTCTGAACTCCATGGCGGGAATCAGCCCTTTGTGCCTCCGCCTGCGTGTCCCGGTCGGAAGCGCGTTGTCATTGCCAAGGCGCCGGCCGCAGCAGTTGGGCTGCTGTGAATGGTTCCACGGGACTGGCTGCCTGCCGCTCCGCAGGGCTGCAGCGTGCCGCCTGCCCAAGCCACGCGCTCTGCCAGGCTTTCTGGTGCAAAACGGCCGTGTTGAGGAGAAGCAGCAGCGAACTAAAGTTCGGTAAACCAACTAAAGTTGGTTCCTCTTCAAATCATAGCGTGTCTGTAGGTATACGTAAGCACCAAGTGCCAGACCCCTGTCGGGTTCTCGTGTGTTGTAATTACCTCCCTTTTTAAAGTAGCGCATGAAAGGGAGGGAGTACAGGACAATCCCACAGTGTTCTTCATTGCGGTATATTTTATTTCCCCTCTGCACTTCTGAATTCCAGAGCTGTCTGAGCTCATGGGAGCAGAGCCCAGCTGGGATTAGAACTGCAGAAGACATCTGTAAAACCTACTTCGGAATTATGCTACTGGCAATTAAAAACATTGATAATTGTCTAGGAACTTTCTCTTAACTTGGCCTCAGTGAAAGGCAGCGGATGGTATTTCTGAATCTCAGGACACCACTGTATGCTGTTCTTTAACATATCTTGCCCGATTCTCAAAGCAGGGTAACAGTTACGGTGTAAGTTACCAGCTGTTGAAGCTTGCCTTGGTACCAACCCAGACGGGCCCCTGGGTAACAGCAGGCCCTCTGCCCCTCTGCGCTAGCTCCACATTTTCTAAACTCAACCATTTAGCTTGGCTTAGCTCTAAGAACACGGCCAACCCGTAACCGATTGCCCGTCCTGTCCCTTAGAACAGCATCTCTGGTCCCTTCCCTGGGCGGGAAGACGGTGGTCGTAGGCTGGGTACAGGCACCCCGCGGAGACGGGCAGCTCTCCCCCGGGCAGCTCTCCCCCGCGTGCTGCTGTGTGCCTTCGCAGGCGGAGCCGGGCAAAGCCGAGGGTGGAACTACAGGGTAGGAGGTCGGTTGAGCCCTCGACTCGTACCACGCTGGGGGTCAGAGGAGCCGAATACCTAAAATAACAACAGTGGTTTGTTCTTTTACGACTAGAGCTCTTTTTCCCCCGTAAACAAACTTGATCTTCATTTTTTTTATTTTTTTTTTACAAAACGCTGCATAGGAAAGTAAAAAATGTTTTTACCTTTTTCCAAACCTTGTATTTATCAGTGTCATTCTGTCTGTACAATAATTTGACTTAATCTTTTGTTTACAGTATTACTATAAAATGCTAAAACCCTTCCAGCGTGTGAAATCTGGGGTTATTTGACTGCCGGTTCTGGACAGAAAAGCTCTGGGGAAAGGTTTCTGCAGGTGAGTGCAGCCCGCGGCGCTGACGGGGCACCCATTTTTGAAGAGCTCCTTGCGCTCTCTGGAGTCTGGCACTTCAACAGCAGACGCGGCACGTAGTGATTTACAGTTCCTGGTCCGCAGCTAGATCGTTCCAGAAACCCCAGTTCTGCTGCGCTGAGTCTGGGCAGCGTTGTAGGCTGCTCCAAAGCGCCCATTATTTCAGGGGTTCCTTGATTCTGCAAAGTTTGCTTCGAGTAGTCTGCAGCTCCACGTCGTGCTCGCTCCTCGGGTGCGAAGGACGAGGATCCTCAGGTCCACGCTGCTTTTGGGAACCTGCAGGGCTACAAGGGCACAAGGATGGTGTTTCACGGGTGCCAGAGTTAACCTCCCGCACTGCCCAGCGTGCGGCCAAGACACAGAGTGTCCGCCAAGAGGAGGCATCGGTGACGCTTGAGAGTTGGCACTAAGGCAGGACACCGCCTTCACCTCCGGCTGCCATCTAATAAACGACGGAGGTGAGTGACCGCACAGCGGCTCAGAGTTCAGCGTGAAACGGATCCGCCGGGCAGGCGGCTGGGGTAGGGTTACCGAAATCCAGCTTCGTGTTTAGAGCTGGGCAAAGCTGACGGAAGAGCGACGGGCACTGAGCAGCTAAGGGTAATCAGAGTAATGCGTGAGGCAGTAGCAACAAGTCTGCCTCGAAAGCTGTTTTAAAATTAGGACCTATATCATCAAGAGCAAAGGAATTTGTAAGAGAACTGTGGGCTTCTGTTAGAACAGCACTGGGGAAGGAACAGGCCGGTGTTCTGCCCCGGCGCTGCGTGGCAACTGCGGTGGAGTTAGAAACGACAGCGCCTGCGCGATGCCCTCGCCCTCAGGCAACCCGTAACTGCCGCCACCTACCCCGCTGCCGTAGCCACGCTCAGCCATGCGCAGGGCCTCCCGCCGCACCAGCTCCTCGCAGCGCTGCCGGGCTGATCGTGCCTCTTCCTCCTCCTCCCTCTGGCGCTGCTGCTCCTCCTGGTCTCGCAGGCGGCGTTCTGTCAGCTGGGCAGGGAGAAGAGGGGGCGTTAGGGTGAGATGGGGTGCAACTGGGCGCGTCCGGAAAGGGGAGCGTACCTGCGCTTCCAGCTCCTGCCTGTGGGCTGCCTTCAGTTCCTCCTCCTGCTCCTTCTCTCGCCTCGTCAGTTCTTTTGCCTCTTCGAGGTCTTTAATCAGCTGCTCTCGATACTTTATAGACTCTTCTTGGGCCCGCCTGTTGAACGCCATCTTCTCTTGGATCTGGCGCTGCCTGCCTGCGAGGACCTTTGTGAAGCAAGAGGATGAAGGGAGAAGGTAAGGCAAGAAAGGGACCAGGCTGAGGAGCAGAACTGGGGAAATCTCGGTGCAGATGGTTAAATAGCTTGCATAAAACGTATGGTACAAGCAGAAAACCTCTGCCCCAGGTACTGTAACCCTCTGGAGGGTGGAGGGGTACAGCTGGAACAATGGCTTCACCAAACTAGGAGGTCACCACCTCATTCATCAGGCGATCTCTGGCTGCCTTCTCCCTTTCCCATTCTTCTTCCCTCTTCTCCCACATTTTTACAGCTTCTTCTCTAAAGGAGAGAATAATAATTAAGGTTACTAGTTACAGTTAAAAACCAAGCATACATTCTGTGGGCACTGACGAGCTACCCTGTGCTTTGGAGGAGCACACGGGTTTCCCTTCGCACCCCTGTGCCGCTCCGATCTCCCTTGGCCACAAAATCTTTAACCAAAACTTGACTGATGGAGTGTGCACCATCCTGTCAGCAGCCAAGGTGCTGCCTGAGCTGGGGAGAGTGTACACTGAGCCTGAGGCAGCTTTCATCTATGGGCTCTGAGCTATGAAATAAATGGTATGCAGGCTTTGGGGTCACTTGGACTAAACCCCTCCCCGTCAGTACTGAAGAATCATTGAGAGTTGGTTACAAAGAGCTTACAACTAAAAGGTAATTCTGGCTGTCTCTGTGTTTACTGCCTTTTTTGTTATTAAAGCCGTTGCACGAGAGCTACTGTAACAGAAATGATGGGCTCAGTGTTGGGCCGAAGCAGCTGAGAAATGGCCTCAGGTTTTGATTCTGCCCCTGCAAAAAAGCTGCGGGTCTGTCTGTCCTGGCACGCTGACTGCCCAGCGTGGCGCTCGGGATGAAGGGGCAGAGCTCACTTCTGCGGCAGGGCCAAGCAGGGGCTGCTTTCTAAGGTCCCTTTTCAAAGCCTCTTTAGCAAGCGGGAGCTCCAACCAGGCAGGAACGGTCAGCACGTACAGTCTCTTCAGAGGACGTTCAAAATCCGGGTGGACTCACCTAAAAAGAGTCTGCAGTTCTGCCTCCCTCTCCTTTTCTAACTGGAGCTGTTCCTCAATGACGTGTTTCATCCAGGCGGCATCTGCAACAGCTCGTTCTCGTCGCGCGGACTGGCGGCGCTGATCCTCATCTTCTCTCTCCAGGAGGGCTAACAAGATTTGCCTGTCCATCTCCTTAAGAAAAGCCACAAGATGAGGAACAACTACCCAACAGGCTTCCAGCCTGCGTGCAGGGCTACTCGCTACGATTACTGGTGACAGCGTCAGGGGTGTGCTCAGCAGACACTTAGTCTGCGCCTTCGCTGTTATCTTTTTGCTCCAGCCCCATTCACCAGCTGGAAGGGGCTTCCGAGCTCATTCGCTGCAGGCGTCAGGGGCAGATGTGTAGACAAAATGCACAGAGCAAGTCTCCTCAGCGCACAGTATCTTCTACAAGGTATAAATCAAGGGGTACTTTCTCTTACCAGCTCCTCCTGTATCTGCTGGGCTCGTCTCTTCAACTGGGCATTACACTGATGCCTCAAAAAGCGACTGAAGGAGAAAAAAAAGCAAACGTTCAGACTGACTCTAAAGCCTGACGCTGTTACACACCAGCACTCAGGAAGGTCCATCTGTGGCAACAGAGGGACCTGCTGCCGCTAACACGAACAAAAAGAAGTCACGGCGCTGATGCGTTTGCTGGTTGCCTGTTCTGGGCCCTTCCACCCAACAAAACAAACACTTGGAACCCACCGCTGCCATCTGAAGTATCTCCTCGAGCGGCAAGTGCTATCACGGACAGCGGAACAGATTCTGTCCCAGCCCTGCTGGAACAAGCTATGCTCAATCTCGTACCCGAGCTCTTTCTTCTTCCGGTGCTCTTCCATTTGTTTCCTTTCCTCTTCCAAGTTCTCCAGCTCCCACTGCTGCTTTAATAAATTCTCTTGTTCTTTTTTCAGCTTTTTCGCCTAAAAGGAAACAACAGCCACCAAGAAAAAGTAGGTCAGAGCGCTGCGACACCCCAGAGCACCTTCCTACTGGAGTCCGTACGCTGCTCTGCTCCTCCGCGAGCAGTCAAAGCCCTCACTGCGGTAAATACTCCCCAGGAATTTAATCGGTGTGTCAGCGGCTCGCAGCACGAGGCACCGTGCAGAGCTCCAGCTGACAAAGCCTTTGACCCGAACCTGTCACAGGTTTCTACAAATCTCCTTCTCGTCTGGGGCAGTGCAAAAGGGTGCTCGTGTTTCAAGAGGAGCAAACAAAAGCTACCAGAATTCAGTTACTATGCCGAGGGGTCTACGTTACTAACGGAAATTGTCCCCCAGCTAACTCGGTTCCAGATTTAATCTAGTGGAAACCTGGAGGGAAGAGGTCAGGTCAGTGTTGCTGTATTTCCACGTGGAACAATTGATTTCCTTCTCAAAGGAGGAGAAACTAAAGATTACCTCTGTCTCCTGTAATTTCAGTTCTTCTATTTGTTGAAGCAATGTCTCTGCTTGCTGCTTCTCTTCCAGCCGACGTTTCTCTTCCTCTTGTCTCATTCTTTCCAGCGCTTCCCTGCGCGCAATTTCATACTCGTTTTCATAACGTTTTTTCTCCTCGAGTTCAGCTGCTTCTTGCTTTCCGAGCCAAAAGAAAACATGGCATTTAAAGTTAGGCTAACGCAAAGGAACAGCCTGTGGCTCAGGAAATCCACAGCTCAAACTCCCGCAAGCTGACACACGCTGGGAAATAGGGAACAAAATGTGCTGGGAAGGAACACAAGGACCAAGCCAAACTCCCTGCTGACCACTGCCTGAGAACGGTTTCAGTCCATACGTCCTTCGCCGGACCCTGCGCAGCTCTGATGGTCTCACAAATCCGCTCAGGTTTTCCTATTGCAACCTGGATTATTGGTTCAGCTAATTCTGAAATCTGTATCTGAAGACCTTTATTATTCTTTCACATCGAAATCCCTGTATTCCCACATCTAGTATGCACAAACTCAGACACTGAGCTCTTTGCCCTGGCTCTGCGCTGCAGTTTGCTGTTTGTTAGAGCACGGGATTTCCTAGGAGATGGGCAGTACGTACTTGCTGGACAGGAATGATGGCATCCCTCCTGTTAGCAGCTCCTGTCCTGCAGCCACCAGAACTCCCCATTACTATGGGAATGAGCATGGTGACCTCAGTCACTACTTGTTTCAGGGCTGGTGTGAGAAAAACACAGCCACAGCCACCTCCTATCCCCTCCACAGCCGAGCCGTGGCATGGCCATACAGGAAGGCAAGCTGCTGCCAGCCGGGCCCAAGGGCACGCAGCATCACACCCACCCCTGCTCACGCGTTTCAGGAGTCCGCCCCATGAGCAGGAACACCCCATCGTACCTTGGTTTTCTGCACCAGCTGATCACCCCAAGCCTCCAGCACGTGCTTCCTGTGCAGCTCCGACTCCACCTGTGAACACCAAGAGATGTGCTGGAGGCTCTCCTCTTCCCCAGCGTCTGCCACACTCTCTGGAGCAGCACCTGGCCCAGCAGGATCTGCCTCTGCAGCAGTGGGCTGCTCCGGTGTCCGCGGTCCCAAGCGGAGGCTCAATGGCATCTGCCTGGGAAACGCTACAGTGGCCCTGAAACCAGAGCTGGGGTGGCCAGAGCAGCAGGGCAGTGGAATAAAGAATAAGGAACCACCATGGACATGGCAGGTGCAGCTTTAAAAAGCACAAGAGATTATTTACACCGTGGGCATGGAAAAAGTGCTCTCAGCGTCAGAACACATTTCTGACTGGTTTTGAAAAATGCCAGCTTTGAGAGGACTTCTGGCACAGTGGAGCGACTTTCTTCTTTGTCGTTTGCTTATCAGAACTCAGGACAATTGCTGTGATTCAAGAGGCATGGCAGTACAGATACAGGGTCGGCCTCTTCTCGCAGATAACCAGCGACAGGACAAGAGGGAATGGCCACAGTTTGCACCAGGGGAGGTTCAGGTTGGAGATGAGGAGAAATTTCTTCTCAGAAAGAGTGGTCAGGCCTTGGAACGGGCTGCCCAGGGAGGGGGGGAATCCCCCTCCCTGGGGGGGTTTAAGGACAGGTTGGATGTGGTTTAGTGGGGAACAGGTGGCGGGGGGATGGTTGGACTAGATGATCCTGGAGGTCTCTGCCAACCTTAATGATTCTGTGATGAGTTTTTAGTTAAAAACTGGTTTGATAAATGCAAGGTGGCAGGGACTAAAACAAAAGTAACATCACCTCCCGCAGCTCAGCGTTGTTCCTCTTCCAGTGCTCGTACAGCAGCTGCTCAGCGACCTGGAAACACCAGAGATGGGTTATGGCTGAACACAGAAGAACTCTCCTACGAGGATGGGCTGAGGGAGTTGGGCTTGTCCAGCCTGGAGCAGAGAAGGCTGCGGGGAGCCCTTGGAGCCCCTCCCAGTGCCTGCAGGGGCTGCAGGAAAGCTGGAGAGGGGCTGGTTTAATCCTCTGGAGGATTAAACGACCAAATGCTGAAAAACGCCGTGCGGGCTCCTGTGTTGGCAGCGGCAGGGAACGGACCGGGCCGGGGTGAGGAACGGCCCCCGGGCTGCCAGGCCTCTCCCGGTGCCGTGCAGGGCCCGCGGCCGCGGGAGGCCCCGCCGCTTCCCTCA
>VWZZ01004133.1:0-51748 GCA_013399095.1 Psophia crepitans
AGCCAGGACAGTGACCATGGAGACTCTTTGTTCTGCAGACGCCCTGGGTGCTACTCTCTTCCAATTCTTATTTAACTTTTTCTTGTCTAAAACATTGTTTTCCTGTTCAGTAGTCATCTTCTTCTGTCCTTCTGAATCTTTTTTTTTTTTTTTAATGAAACCACTAATTCGTATTGATTTTTATTCTGCTTCAAGGAAATTCCTTTCCATCAAACTGTATGTTTCCTCTCAAGGCTTCATAGGCTGTGGTGATTCACAGAAATTAGAATCTTTTAACTGGTTTTTGTTTGTTCTGTAGCTTCTCTCCAGCAGATGTACTGTGTGTGTTATTGCATATCTGGTTTAGAAATAGAGTTCATAAACTCAGATCTGATTCATAGTTTGTGCATAACAACTTCAAACAGGCACAGCATGGAGTAATATAATGCACTTTTTAATTATGTATTTACTGGAGTTTGATGGACGATTTTTCTTCATGCAAAGCAGGTCTTGGGATATTATTTAATTTTTATTTTGAAAAATTGGAGAAAGTTCAGGAAAAAAAAAATATTGAAAAGTCTTTGAGGCTGGGTGAAGTTCAAAGGATGAAGAACTGTCAAAGACAGTCATTAATAGAAAGATGTCAGCCAGTCTGCCAGCTTTCAATATGCAATATAATATTTGTTCCAGTACTTTTCAGTCATTTCAAGAGAACCTAGGTGCCAATAAAACTAGAGATGGAAGCCAACATAGATTTTTCAAGAATAAATTACACCAGTGCCACTTAATTTTCTTCCCCACAATGGTTACAGAACCAGATGGGGGGTAGATATGGGCACTGGTGAGCCTCTTCATGTTGTCTCTTATGGCATTGTAACAAAGAGGGACTTGAAAAATAAATGCAAAAATTAGATCAGGATGAAATGAGTACACAAGTTAAAAACCAAAATACTTGAAGAGAGCTGTCTAGAGGAGAATTCAAGCGGGTACTGAATGTATCTGTCCTGGCTTGTGTCCGATGAGTTACTTGAAAAGTGACACTAAAGTGAGAGCCCTTCTGAAGCAGAAAAGGGAACAATCAGGGCTGGGTGACACATAAGCTTCATAAACAGGAGAGCTGACATGAAGAAGATGAAATTCAGAGAGGACAACTGAAATGTGTGGCACTGAAAGATGAAAAATTAACGTTGCAGGTGTAGAACCAGGAATAAGTGACTGGGCAGGAGTCCAGCAGAAAAGCATCTGTGGAGGGCTTCGTGAGGCTTACATAGAATGAGTCAACCGAGTGCGGCTGCTGTGGAGAGCGGCTAATATAATCTTGAAAATGGGAAAGCCTTATCTGAAATATGTCCCCCCAGTTTTGAGGAGCACACTAGAAGGAAAATATGGGCAAACAGAGAGAATCTAAGGAAAATCAACAGTAGTGATAAGTAAAGCTGTCCCTTGAGAAAAAGCTGAATGGACAAACCCATAAGAACTTGTTTTGTTTTCTGATTTATCAAAGATGGTTACCAAAGAAAACAATGACTAATTCTGGTGATATGGTATAAGACAAAACTGAGAGTATCTGAGGAATAAAAGAATTGTTAAGCAAAATATTCTAGCTAGCAGGAATTCGTGCACTAGAACAAGTTATGGTGAGAAGTCACAGAAACAAGTATTTCTCAGAGGTGGCTTGGTTACAATTTACTCTTGCAGAGGGGTGGATGAGATAGGACTTAAAACCCCTTCTGGCCCTGCATTTTTATTACTTTTCTTTCACTGTGTAGCGAAAAAATTACTTATCTGAGACAAGTCAGAAATTAGAGGTTTGACAGGCTGGATTGATGAAAAGATGACAAAAGGGAGGCAGCACATGAACGTTGGTGACAAGAGAAACCTTCCTGCCAGTGAAATACAGGAGGCCCCTGCCCCCTGCCCCCCCCCCCCCCCCCCCCCTTTTTTTTTAATACCAGCAGACTCAGGCTTTCACCTTAAAAGTAGAATAATCATCCAGTGAAAGTCCTGTTGGCTGCTGCCTCCACTGGAAAGGCCAGAGAAAAGGTCTGTAAGCGACTGGTATTTCTTACAGGGAAAGAGGTTTTCCAGCATCAAATCTCGAGGCTGAACAGCTCTTCTACTACTGTGTCCCCAGGTGGCTGTCGAGCCACTGCGGCCAGACACTGCAGAGGAGACCACGTTCCGACTCTTCTGAAGGAGTTGCTTTTTTGGGCTCGATATTATTCTTATTCTTATTCTTATTCTTATTCTTATTCTTATTCTTATTCTTCTTATTATTATTTCCTGTTCTGATGTACGAGCTTTACTACAGTTTGGGTCACTGCAGCAGTGTCAGCTGTAGAGGGGTGTTCAGCTCTGCATACACATGAAGGGCGATGAGAGCAAGGACAAGGCTGTTGTGGCAGCAGTGGTGATGTTGAATAAAATACGCTCACAATTTGTAAGGGGAGAGCAGCTAACAACCCAGACCTGAGTCTCCATTTATTCTTGTTTTCTTCTAAGGCCAAAAATCATTGCAGCTTGTGATACTGGACTGGAAAGTCAATAACGGAGTCGGTGCCTGGCATGCAGAAGCTACTCTTCTGAACATCAGCATGGATGGTCAAAACATGTTTATCTGTGAAATCTCCAAAGCAAGCTATAAATTATGCATGAATGAATGAAACAAAAAACCCCAAACCTGCTCACTTTCTGTCCATTGGAAATAGGTAGCACAGAGCTGTTTGCTGTGATCTTTAGCTCCAATACCCCTGGAAACTTCTAGATAACCATTAAATTTAAGATTAAAGAAGAGGAAGATTTCCAAAGTAAAAAAGCTATTTTTATTAGATTGTTTTCTCTGAGATGCACCTGATACCTGGAGCCCATGTTTAAAATGGGAGGAAAAATGTCATTTTTTGTCCTGTTTGTACAGGGCATGATATTTCCAGACTCTGCTTCAAGAAAATAATTCAAATTATTACAACAACCCAGAACAATTCTGACTGCTTTCAAAGGTCTTTAATTTCACTTTAATCTTGAGAAATATTTTCAAGTGACACTCTGGTCTTTATCTCAAAGATGCTGTAGTCTCTCACTTGGTACTTTCCTTGAGAGAAAGGTTGGCTGAAAAACAAGAGCCCCATTTTATGGGACATCGTCAGACCTTAAACTGCGGCTTTCTTCTATATGGAAAGAGATGGCTTACCTGCTTTTCCATACTGCTGAGCGATTAGCTCTTCTGGCGTGACCATTCTCTCAGTCTGAGAAAACTGCCCCCTGTTAAATCCATGAGAATCCTCAGTTTTTCAAAAAACCCACTCCACTTCTTTTGTGACCGTGGTAGTCATCTTCACTTTCAAAAATTATATGGTTTAACTGATAATACCTGGGAGGTTTTTGCCTGCTGAGACATGATCTCTGCAGCAGTTGGTGAGCAAGTGCTGAGGCTGTTTTATTTCTAGTTGATCTACCCGGGGGATTATAAGTTTATTTGCTCTGGATAAGGTGAAAATAAATTATATTCAATATAAGTTGCAGTGGTTAAAACACATTTTAAGCAACAGAGCTTCTGTTTGTTTGTGTTTTTTGTTGTTGTTTACTTTAAAATACTTTAACTTTCCCTTATCCTGTATTTCTTACAATTTTCCCACCTAACCTGTTCTCTTTAGTTCATTCTGATTCTGCCAGATCTTCCTTTCTAGGAAAAGAACAAAAGTTCGCTGCAGAAGGGATGGGCAAAGAGACTGTGGGATTCTCCCAGTGTAAATAAACAGGCAGGAAAGAATAAGGAGTTGAGGACAGAAGAACTGCTCGACTGCAGACAGACTCATAGGAAATTTTGAATGCAAACATAAAACCAGTTATTGCCAAAGTTGAGATCAGGATAGCGTCTGAAAGATGCAAATAAGTGTTTATAAGCATTTTCCTTATTGCTGTTGGTTTTTACCTTTTAGTGTGGGAGACTGTGCAGGGTATTTTCTTATTTCCTGTAACTATTGTTTTTTGGTGTTTCACTTTTTTACTTCTGCTGTCAGTGACAACAGAAGTATTCCACTTGTGAATTTTTTCCACTCTTCATCAGTCTACATTACTCTCCAGGAAACCAAAGGCTGGGCTTTATGTGCTCTTACTAATTGCTTTTCTTGCAGCAGTCAGTTTCCAGTCCCTCGGCAAGGGCGTTAGCACAGACTCAGTCAGTCTCAATGGGTTAAATTAAAGGCTGTACACACTGAGGCAGGTGGTTTAAGATGTTTGATTATTGATGGGTATATCTAACCAAGCCATTCTACAGAGATTCAGGTTTACTACTGTTCTCTTAATGAGGGAATATTTTTCTCTCCCTTTACTTCTTTGTTTTTTGAAAGTCAGGTAAACCCTCCCTGGATTCAGCCATGAGGAATTACACTGGAAACAGCCTGAAATCTTTAGCACTTCATTATAGTAGCCTCTATACTGCAACTCGGTATAGAGACTGAACCTCAAATCTTGAGCCGTGTTAAGTTTTGGGCTGATGCTCTGTCTGCAGCACTTGTATCCTGTCTGGTGTCTTTTCCCTGCTGGGTCTGACACTCTTCATTGTCCTCTCCACCAGCATGTGGCTGACTGTCCCCTCTCCCTCCTTGCCCATGAGCACAGCTCCCCTTTGAACCCTGAGCCTGGCCCGGCTTATACTAGACCTGGTCCATGCCTCCTCCCTGATTCCTGTCTGCAAACTCCCTTCTCCATTACACCTCATCTCCTTTCGGGATTTCAGGAGCTGGCTCTGGAGGCAAGACAGGTGCTTTTGTATAGTATTTGAACTGATATCCCTCCTGGCTCCAGTTTGCCTGCATCTGATGTATCTACACTGGGTGTACATCTGCAGCCTGGACAGACCACTCTTAGGTGGTTAAGAGCTGACCACAGTGATTTTCAATTCAATTTTTGCTCCAGAAGCTTCCCATAGGCCACATATCTCAACTTTAATAGAACGATAATGATTTTTTTACCCTTCCAAAGTTATTTTTACATCATGGCTGAAGAATAATTTATACTTTTTTTAATTTGGTTGGAATTTTATAGGGCATTATGAAAGGAAGCAGAGCACTACATGTGAAATAATTTGACAAACTGAAGACATTACGCTTGAGGTTTGTGAATCAGGCATCCAACAGGTTTAAATTCCCTGTCACAACGCTAACCTCCCTGTCTGTGCTGACAGCAATGCAATGTGGCAATGAAAGGCATGGGACCTTCCTGCAGTTAATATGAATCTGTATTATCAACAAAATGCCAAGAGGCATAAAAAAATACGAGTTAGCTAAAGTTATTTTGGTGTAACCTAACTAAGGAAGAAAACACATTGCTCTTTGGCAATGTCACTAAGAAAACACATTAGCTGTTTGGAGTTATTCTTTTTGTTGTTGTTGTTCTGTATTGTCAGAAATACAGAACACTGAAATTCTGATTCTTTTCATAGTTACCAGAGAAATAAGAAGTGTACCTGTGGCCCCATTAGCTAGGGCATGTGTCTTTGATAGGCATATTTGATAGGCATATTTTGCATTCAGATGCCACTGAGGATTCCCAACAAATATTCCTTGCACTGCTGTAGTAACTCACCTGTCCTCCACAAACACTCTTTGTGGCTGAAGAAAACCTAAATGAATGGTAACGCCTGGGCACTAACTCTACCTTTTGTGAAATGCAGGCCTTTTAAGGGATGCTGGACAAAGATGGAAACACCAACTCTATAACTATCTATATGTGCCATCATTTCCAAGAAGATCACCCAGCGTTTTCAGGAACTTTTGGCTGGGGCCCTATCCTCCAGGATGAGATTTTTGTGTCTTCATAAGAAGCAATAAACGTTGCTGTTCCTAGAAGCCAGTAAAATCCTGCCTGCCTTCAGTGACAACAAATGCTGAAGGACTAATATTCAATAAGGTTGACGAAAGCCTGTGACTTAGCACTGTACGTTCCAATGACTCAACAGGAGAAAAAAAGGAATTGTTTATTTTGAGTGGTTTTCCATATTTTCGAAGCATTTAGTTGGTAAGGGAAAATATAAGCCTGTTAAGGGAAATGCGAACCTGTTGTTACACAAGCAGAAACAACTGAGAATCATGAAGCTGGGTTTTGCAACCAAACAATATGTAGAAATACCAAAAATGCCTTTATTTTCTTTGCAAGAAATATGCATTACTTTCTACTGGAAATACATTCTGATCTTCTTGCAAAACATATGAAAAAATAACATCAAAGAAGAAGAAAAAAATAACAAATGCCTTTTTCAAACTCTGACTCCAGCGACTTTTGGTGAAAGGGAACTACAGGAGCAGATGAAGAGGACTGTGCTGGGATACGTTGTTTGGACTGCCAAAATATGTTGTTTGCATATGGCTTCATATTTCACATATTTCACTTTTTCAAATATCAGATACCAAATGGACGGAGGTAACTTTCTCCTCCACTGATACTACCACCATCTTCTGCTACAGCTTCCTTCTCCCCATCAGCGCTCCAATCCCCATTCAAATTGCAATTCCTTCCAGCCCTGCTTTGGTGGTACAGCAGTTAGTATAATGAGCAGTTGTTCCTGTCAGAGGCTTCAGATTGGTAACATGATACAAAATTATTAAATAAAGATTAATTATAATGACAGCTGTTAAGTATCTGATAGATACTTTTTCCTATATTATTCTCCAATATTGTCCTGTTATTTTCTTTCACAGAAGTGATTTTTAAACAAGAGAGGGGAGTGGGAGTCATTCTGTAAGTGCACATGTCAGTAATTTAACCCTTCTGGAAGCTGCTGCTCAGAGATGTTCTTTTGTGCTGCCAGGCAGCTGGCTCCACCGACAGACAGGCTCTACATCTCACGCCTTGCCTAGCAGATCATTTGAACGATTTAGCAGTCAGACGATTCGATGAAATGGAACGTAGTACTCCAAAGAGGTAAGTGCTGTTGGATCTCAGACGGTGTGTGGCGCATTTTGGTGAGAGGATGCAAGGTGAGCTTACTGGTACTGCAGCACAAGACTGTGTCATTTCCTATTGTTCCAGGGCAGGGAGCGCGCGGGTGTCTCACTTGGGTGAGACTTGCTTCAGCAAGAAGAACTCATCTGTTGAAGGCTATGTAGTGAACAGCATAGTCAACAGCTGTTTAAATGATGTGACAAGTTTTGGGAATGTTCTGTAAAGTCCTACTTTGGCCTTGCACAGCAATCCTTCTGCTCCAAAATTTGGGTTCATAATAGCTGCAAGATAAACATGTCATTGAGTAATTCACACAAAACTAGAGGATTGGTGGGGGATTGTATGCATCGCACCGTTCTCAGATACATACGCAACTCTATCAAAAATGATACAAAAATGGTGCTGAAAATGCTTGCAGTCGCTAAGTGAATAATTGTCAAAGTACCCCTGGGAGACAGGAGGAATAAGTCAGGAAAGTGGCTCCAGAGGGCAGGACAGATCAATGGTACATCATTAAATAATCTGTATCACATGACAGTCAACTTGTGCAAGTTTATTCTTCCTAGTCTGAATAAACGAACACTCCTGAAGAAACAGGAGTGCAGGGTGAGTATTATCAAATAAAGCCATGCAGCCGGAGACCAAACGCTCAGGGAATGGCTGCTGATGGATGCAAAAGCCTGTGCAAATTTCTTCACTGCCATCAGTGCCCATGCTAGCTTAAGTCAGCCAATGCTGTAGCTGTACCTGCATTTTGCCCATATGTACACATGCTGACAAAGGAGCGTAGCATCACGTGTATGTCACTGTTCCTTGGGCTCTTGCTGTTAATGTCCCTGCCGTCACTGAACAACACTTGAGATTTGTTACAACTTGGGCTGAGAAATTGATTTTGAACAGCTTGCTTACCAAATCTGAAGTGATGGGATATTGAAATTCTTTGCAGATTTGCGTAAAAAGTATGGGAAAAGTGGAACCTTTTGATTATAAAGTCTGAAACAGGTAACAAAATATTTCCTTTACAGTTGAGAAAGAGAAGACTTTGTCAAGCCCAACAGGAGTTTTCTTCCACTCTCTACACAAGGGCCAAGTATTTTTCTGTTGCCCAAACACTACCAAGGGCAGCAGAGCTCCTGTCACGAGGGTGTTTTGCATTTTCCTGCATGGCTCCAGGCTCTCACTGCTCCAAAGGAGGATCCCCTCAGGATGCCTGGAAGGCAGACATCCAAACCCCAGGCCATACAGGTCCTCTGAAAGCTGCCTGCAGTATATTTTCCTCCCTTGAAATCCACTTCCCATGCCCAAGTGCTTTTCTCAAGATTTCCTTTGCACTTTGCTTGTACAGCTCCCCCCGTGCACGTTTGCTTCAACCCTTGCGTCCCTTTTCCTATTGCACAGAGGGGACTGGAGCCTCACCTGGGTGGAATGAGCCCTTTGGCATTTGTAGGACAGGAGTTCTCGTGTCACCATGCTGAGTGGCACAATCTGTAAGGATCTGGTCCCCAGGGGTTCTGAAAGACTTACACCAAGACACTGATTCTAACCGCACAAGTCTGATGATACAGATTTGATGCAGGTTTTGTAATCAAGTTTTTTTGCATACTGAAGGTAACGTAATATTCTAGAATCACAGAATCATGGAATCATAGAATGGTTTGGGTTGGAAGGTACCTCAAAGACCATCTAATTCCAACCCCCCTCCACCCTCCACTAGACCAGATTGCCCAAAGCCTCATCCAACCTGGCCTTGAACACTTCCAGGGAGGGAACACCCACAGCTTCTTTGGGCAACCTGTTCCAGTGCCTCACCACCCTCACAGGGAAGAATTTCTTCCAAATTGTCCTGGTTTTGGCTAGGATAGAGTTAATTCTCACAAGGAACCAGGACAGATGAAGTGAGCTGGCTGGGGGATATTCCATAACATGCGATGTCATGCTCACCATAAAAGGGACCTAGTCCAGAAGGGGCAGGTTCAGTGCAGCTCCTGGATGGTCTAGGTGTGGGCTGTGCGTGCTGTCGGTCTGGTTGGTCCTGTTATCACCCATTGTGTACATTCCATTATAAGTACTGTTATTTCTCTCTCCATTTGCTGTCCCAGTAAGGGTTCTTGTCTCAACTCCAGGAGGCTTTGCCTTTGTCTTTCCCATCCTCCTCCCCATCCCACAGAGGAGGGAAGGGTGAGTGAGCAGCTGCGTGGTGCTCAGCTGCTGACTGGGGCTGAATCATGATACTAAGATCTCATCTAAATATACCCTCCTTCAACCTAAGGCCACTACTGCTTGTGCTATCGCTCCATGCCCTTGTAAACAGCCCCTCTCCAGCTTTCCTGTAGGCCCTCTTCAGGTACTGGAAGGCTGCTATAAGGTGTCCCTGGAGCCTTCTCCTCTCCAGGCTGAACAACCTAACTTGCTCAGTCTGTCCTTGTAGGAGAGATGCTCCAGCCCTCTCACTATCTTTGTGGCCCTCCTCTGGATTCACTCCAACAGCTCCATGTCTTTCCTGTACTGGGGACTCCAAAGCTGGATGCAATACTCCAGGTGGGGTCTCACAAGAGCAGAGTAGAGGGGGAGAATCACCTCCCTTGACCTGCTGGCCACAGTATTTTGGATGCAGCCCAGGACACGGTTGGCTTTCTGGGCTGCCAGCACACACTGTCGGCTCACGTTGAGCTGTTCATCAGCCAGCACCCCCAAATCCTTTTCCTCTGGGCTACTCTCAAGCCATTCTCCTCCCAGCCTGTAGTTGTGCTTGGGATTGCTCAGATCCATGTGCATGACCTTGCACTTGGCCTGGCTGAATGTCATATGGTTCATGCGAGCCTGTAGTGGTTCAGCCCCAGCCACAGCTGAGCACCATGCAGCTGCTTGCTCACCCCTCATGTCCCAGCAGGATGGAGAGGAGAATGGGAGACAAACACAAAGCTCATGGATTAGAATAAGGACAGTTTACTGGGGCAGCAAAGAGAGAGGAAAACACTCTCGGGAGTAGTATTCATGTAATGTGAATATATATAAAAGGACTTTCTTAATTCAGGCATGTTATGCAAGTTGCAACTATCATTATCACATTCAAAATTATCATATACCAGGAAATTTTCATCTGAATATACATGGATTGTGATTAAATACATACATTTACTCTCTGAAGTCTGGAGGTGTGCAGAGTTACTGACAAGCTGTTGTTAGAAAACAAGACAGTAATTAAGGTTTCTACTGCACACTTCCACTGTTCCCTATTGAGATGGTCTAGAACCAATAGTAATGATGCAGCATTTTTCAGACATAATGTCTGTAGCTGGGCTTCTACCTATGTGAACCTGGGTTTTGCTTTGGTTAGGGTAGGCTTTTGCTTCTTCATTGCAGGTCTGGAAGAAGAAGAAAGTTGCCAAGTCACATATAAGACCAAGACAAACAAGAAAGGCTGCAGGAGTGAATGCACTTTGTGCCAAGAAAAAATGGGCATTGGTGAGGAATGTGCTGCTGCTTGTATTGAAATGGAGACAGCCATCACTGAATTGGCCAAATATGTCCTGAAGGTGTACATTTACCAGGTAGCAGAGTTACAACTGCAGCACTGTGCTGTATCGGAGACCAAGGGACTCTACGAGAGATGCTGACCCACTGCAGGTTAGTGCTTAATGCCCTTTAGCGTAATCTGGCAGACATGGCCCTGTCTCTTGTGTTGGGAAGAAAATATTGGAGGCATCTGGGTTTTGGCTGCCTATGAGACTGTGTTATACTTCCCAGTGATGTGACAGGATGACCCTTCCTCAGTATGCAGATGAACTCAGAGAGAGACAAACCCTTTACTGAGAACACATGGTCCATGAAGATGGCTTTGAAAGACAGTGATGGAAGTAACTGCAAAGACCATTGTCGCTTGTAAGTGCCTTCTGGAGAGACGGCTGAGCAGTGAAAATCAGCACCAAATGCTTCAGCTTGCAGAAAGATTCCGGGGGAGTTACATGAGTGATTGCTGTGTAATGCTTCCAAAAGGATTTTGTCAGTCTTAGATTGATTTACATCTGCAACATCAATTCTAATCTTGCTTTGCAGTTTGTTACGTTTGCTTACAAAACTTGTTTCATGCTGATTGGTAGCTATAAGGATATATTGATTTCAAATTAAATACTGCCTTTATAATAACTGTAGTAATTTTTGGTAACCATAGGGTTATACAGAATCATGATATATTAACTTCAGCAAATATTTATTGGGATCTTAAAATTTTGCAGGTGAATTATTTTTAAAAATGAGGAAATTGATGTTAGGTTTTTTTCCTCACAATTTTTGTGTTTTTCTTGGGGATTGTTTGTCTGTCTACATTTGGGTGGATGTTGGAGATCAGTTAATATACCCAGAAAACAATGTTTTAAAAAATACCTGTAGGAAATTGAGTAAAAATATTTAAAATATGATCTAGAAAGAAAAACCTAAGTTTTTCAACATGAACATTGCACATAAAACTAGTATGCATCGGAAATAAAAATAACATCTGTAGTTAGGTGGCAAATATTGCTTTCTTGGGGTTACCATGCTGTTTGATTTATTTTTCTAAGTGATGACATTTCTTTGTTTCCCACATTTTTAGTCAAAAGTGAAGCGGAGCAGTAGCTTTCAGGGGTTCTTATTCCCTGGTGAGCCAGTTTAAATGAAGCAACATGTATATTGCCTTGTGGGTGCACATACACACAAAGGCAAAAACTTTTTTTGCCTGGAGAGGATGTGTTCATGTAGTTGCACAATAGGTACTGAAGGTATAAATTTTGGAGCACATCATCCTCGCACCCAGTCTGGTGTGGAGTGGCTCCCTTACATCCAAGACAGTTTCTGTCTGTGTGAGCTCACAGCCAGAGATTCAATCCTGTGATGGTGACACTCTTTTTCCCATGTCCCATGTGGGTCATTGCTGTTCCCACCTCTGGCATCGTACAGCAGCTTTGCTCTAGACTTGAGTCACAAGGCATCTGGGCTCAGTACTGAGATCCCTAGGAAAGAACTAAGCCTCTCTGAGCTGTTTGGAAGGAAACCTTGTGTCCTACCTGCAGCTTGTCCTGGATGGTCTATGTGATGGACTGCCCATTACACATTCTCAGCTCTTTCACTTTCCCTTCAATAAGAAAGGTTGAGAATATCTCCCAGAGCTTCTGACAGAGAAGAATTGGAGCTGAAGATTTGATCCCAGCCTATGTATCAAGTGGTGGAGGGATATAAATGCTAGTGCAGAAGGTCTCTATGGATAAGCACATATCCCCTCTCATGTGCAAAAGAACATCATCCACTGAGCACCTCCACTGACTTGACAACACATCTCCAAAATTTCTCAGCATCTATATGTTCCTGTCCGGTCAAGTTTAGCACTTCAAAAATCTATCATTTCAAATTCTCGGTTACAGTTCAGGGATCTGATTTACTTTAAATCTTGAACAGTAAATATCACAAGTCCTGAGCAGTTCTCCTTGATCTGTGGAATTTTGTTGTGATTGATATGACTGCAGGATGATACTTAACAATTCCTACCATAGTACTCTGTAGCCATTCAGCGGTTGGCCTTGTGCTGTTCTACTTTGAGTGGAGAATAGCAGACTGAAAACAAGGCAAAGTGAATGTTTGCTACACCCACATACTTATTGCCTACAATTTTGCTTTCTGGTTGAAAGTTTCTACACTCTTTAAGGTTCTTTTAAAAATTCCATCACAATAGCAATCTTCTTGTAATTTGTTCTAATCGATGAAATTATTTTCAATGTATACCAGATAGTTTCTGTTAACACGATACAATTTAAACTGGAAGTGCTGAACATTATTAGTTTCATAAATCCTTCTGACTGATCTATTTGACTCTCCCCTTCCTCAGTCAACTTCAGTATCACATTCACGAATCTTGTCTTTAAACTTGAGGTGAATGTTTCAGTCCCTACTCTCTTTTAGAGAGGAGAGAAGGTTTCCATACTGGAGAATTCCTTATGTACAGAGATGACCAGAACTATTCAGGGAAGTCCACTGGTATTTCCTAGAACAGAACTGTGTGTATGGATCTAGTTTATGAGAAACTGTGCATGCAAATATTATGGTTTTATATTCATAGAAAACATACTTTATAACTTTAGTAGAATCATTTTTCTCTTTGCAGTTAGAAAAAATGGTTACCGTTTCTATTTGTAGAAATAATACCCTTTTAAATTTGTATGTACTTTGGAATGATAGGATATATTACATTCTTTCTACACTGTAATATACAGACTATTAAGTAGTCCTGCTCAAATTCAATAACTTGTGCAGTGTTATATTGCTTTAATTGTGGGAGGCTTGACTTGAATTCTTATCGACATGCAGTGAATAAAAATAAAGCTTTTTTTCAAAACTCATTACCAGAATTCCATCCCATTTCTGTCTCAGGACGGACAGGTTAGAGCTAGCTCAGCTACATCTATTCATAACACATAAATGGATTTACTGACATCCTGATGTTTGTTAATGGATATTTTAATATTGGAGAGTGCTGATTCATTCCTGTGCCCAATTCACTATTCCTTTCTGTGATGACTGCTTCTTTTTTTTTTTTTTTATTTTTTTTATTTTTTTAAACTCTGTTTAACACATTGGGGATTAGTTGCCATCATAACTCCAGTCCAAGCTAACTATTGCCGTGCTTTATTGTAACGTGGCTTCCAATTAAATTCTCCTGTTCCTCCTCCTAAATAAATTTAATCTTGGTAGCGCTACTTAAAATTAACAGGATTTTTCCCACTTAAAGCAACAGTATACAAGAATAAAAATAAACCTGTGCTTTTTGCCTCCTTTCAGCATCATTTGGACATGACATATGTCTCCTGTCACCATTAGAGCCAGCCAACAGACCTGGAGAGAATCGTGTTAATGCTGTCTGGTTTCCCACCGTTAGAAGAATTTGTTGAGATCTGCCTCAAATGACAGAAGGTATGACATTGGAAGCTGATTTTCCATAAACTGCAACAAGAGATGTAACTGATGTTGAAAAACTTCTCTGTTTGAAGACAAAGCTCATTAAAAATTCAAGGATAAAGTCGGTTGTCCTTAAGGATCGAAATGATATTATTAAACTATCATAGTCAAGCATACAGTAAGTAGAAAGCAAAAAAAAAAAAATTGAGGACAGCTTTAGCTAGTTTGTTGCCAGAATCGAGGCATTATGTATGGGTGCTGGGGCTGTGATAGGAGATAATCCGCTACCATGATGGGCCTTTGGGGGAGAGAATTCCTAATTCTGAGGCTCACATTTGGTGACAGCTAAGTGGTTATACTGGTTCAAGAACTGTATCAAGGGGAAAGAGGTAATCCTGGAAACATCTAGCTACAGTTAGCCTATGTCTAGAGCAGGTTTATTCAACAGAAGTACATTTTCTCTCAAATTAATCTGAAGCATTATTTTTGATCTGGCATAGCTATTGAGAATGGTCCATCATGTTCATGCAGTAAAGGTGAATCTCAATAATTTTTTTTAATGTTGGGTAGTCCTAAGGTGTGTGTTACGGTCACAGCCACTGAACTTGTAAACAGTCTCCAGAGAGGAAATGTTCCTCACAGCTTATGTAGAGTGACCAAGGTCAAGGTCAAGACACTTACTTTGAAGCATATTAGAGGTTGTTAAAGACATATCAAGCAGTAATAAAAGCCTGAAACACTCAATTAGTAGTTGTTCCTTTAAATTCCTCTAGTAATAAAGTTTTAGAGAGAAAAATCTGTGAAGATTATTAGGACAGTTTGCACCACTGCATTATATGCCATTCAGTTATGGAATTTTTCATGCTTAGGTTATATTTTCAGCTAAGACACTACTATAGATGTGTTTATTATACAGAGATATTGAGTTTAAAAACTTGAACTCTGGAAAAATGCTGATATCTGGTTATGTCCTTCAGTGTCATATTCATATTGTGTTCGTTTTTCCTCTTCTCTGTTTTGTTTTAAATCCCAAAATCTTCTGCTGGTTCCAACCTGTCAGAAACACACCTGGAGATCAGAGGTTATTGCTGAAGATTTTCCAGGGTAGGTATTCAAAGAGAAGACAAATGTGAGAGATCTTTGAGCTTTTTAACGTATACTTGTCCTTTGTATTTCTTTGCCAATCTGTGAAACAAGCTTTTGAATCTCCGAACTTTTAAACTTTCATTTGCTTGCAGTTCTGCGTATTTATGAGTGTCATATGGCCTGTTCAGGTTTTACAGTGTTTTAGGGAAATTTGCAATTAAAGATAAAGATGATATCTAGATTTCAAATATCTATATTCTTGCAGTGAAAATTAGGCTAAAGATACTATTTTGGTCTCTGATCTTACTTTCTTCATTTTCAAGCCAAAATGGTATTAACTTCCTAACGTGTAGCTGACTCACCAAAGCAGCGGCGCTTCTTTTTATTATTTTAAATAACCAGCAGTCTATTTTCATTAAATTGTCAAAAATTAAAGATGTGGAAAAAAATAATCTGAGGGATATTTGCCATAACATCAAAGATTTTCTGCTTATATAACTTCTGCTTTCCTATGACTCATAGCTGGGACAAATGGTCAGAAGAACTATTTTCTTCTTTCTTTCTTTCTTTTTCTTCTTTTTTTTTTTTTGTCTTCAGAGGAATTAATTAAAACACCCCTCAAATGTTGCTTACACATAAATTGATATCAGTGTAATCAAGGAGTTAAATGCCAGCCAAAAGCTGTGCATTGCTTCTTGTCTGATGGCTGGAGGTGTGACAACTGGTTCTCCATGGGCTGCTGCCTGCAGTGGATACTCAGTGACCCACTAAGAGTTTCACTTGCATTTCCATTTAAAGGGTATATGTGATGTGCATGTGGTGGCCCGTGATACTTTTTTGAAGGGTTACAATGATCCTAAGTGTTTCATTTTCAGGACACAATGGTTTTCAATGAGGTTTAATCTGATGTGTTTCTTTTAATGAAATTCAAGGTGTCAGGGATTTTTTTTCTAATTTAAAGGAGGCTGTTGATGTTACCTCATGATTCTCATCCTTCTGAATGTCTCATGTATTTCCATATTAAATAAGGAATTGGTCAGGCAGTTGGACAAGCTGGTCATTGTAGGTCTCCTCCAACTGACCTATTCTACTTTAAATTAAATCAGGATTTTACTTAACAAGTAAAAAGCTATCCCTATAAAGTCAGCATCTATTCTTAATTTTCTATGTTGTCCTTTCAGAAGAGAGTCAGCAAAATAAGTTACTGCTGGTTTGAAGCCAACATGTGTTTTAAATACTTAAATTTTAGAACAAGTGGAAAACACAGTTTTGTTTGCGGCTGTTCTGTTATTTGTGAGGACCTCCAAAATGGAAAGCTTTTAGCTTGACTGTGTAGGTATAGCTCATCTTGGTAGGTCTTCATACAGTCAGGGATGAGCTGACCGCACTTTTTTTCTTTCATGGATGTACCCCATTCTGTCAGAAGAACACTGCAGATATTTTCTCTGTAATGTCCATTATAGATGGATTCACACACAAGTCATGGGTCTTCCCTTATCTTAGAGCACCAGAGTTTATATTGTATTGTAGACAGTATCATTTGTAGATACCAAGTATTAACTCTGAATAAATGCTAATCTCTCACACCTGAAATTCATATCCACAAGATAAACAGTTGTGACTATTGTTAGGGTGATAGTGAGGGCCCTTGGCCTGTTGCTCAGTGACATGCTGGATACATGTCAGCGTGCTTGAAATGTTCCACAGATGAGCCAGGGGTTCCTGAGGTAAAAGGAACCAATATCTCAGAGGAAATCATAGAATCATCGAATCATCAAGGTTGGAAAAGACCTCAAGGATCATCTAGTCCAACCGTTCCCCTACCACCTATTACCCACTAAACCATGTTCCTAAGTACAACATCCAACCGTTCTTTAAACACCTGCAGGGATGGTGACTCCACCACCTCCCTGGGCAACCCGTTCCAATGCCCGACCACCCTTTCCAAGAAGAAATTTCTCCTCATCTCCAACCTAAACCTCCCCTGGCACAACTTGCAGCCGTTCCCCCTTGTCCTGTCGCTAGTTATCTGCAAGAAGAGGCCGACCCCCAGCTCGCCACAACTTCCTTTCAGACAGCTGTAGAGGGCAATGAGGTCTGCCCTGAGCCTCCTCTTCTCCAGACTAAACAAGCCCAGTTCCCCCAGCTGTTCCTCATAAGACTTGTGCTCCAGCCCCTTCACCAGTTTCGTTGCCCTTCTCTGGACACGCTCCAGGGCCTCCATGTCTTTCTTGTAGTGAGGGGTCCAAAAATTCCAGACACTCCAGCCAGCAAGCCAGCTTCCTCATGGGGGATCCAACTGAAATGCCTCCATGCAAACACACATAGCATGGGCAAGAAACAAGAGGAGTTAGAGATGTGCACACACCTGCAGGGCTGTGTCTCACTGACATAATGGAGACATGGTGGGATGCTTCCTATGACTGGAGTGTGGGGATGGAAGGATACAGGCTCTTTAGAAGGGACAGTCAGGGGAGACAAGGAGGGGGTGTCACCCTCTAAGTCAATGACCAGCTGGAATGCATGGAGCTCCACCTGGGAATGAATGATGAGCTGAACTGAGAGATTATTGGCCAGGATTAAAGGGAGTTCAGGGACAGGGAACATTATACCAGGGGTCAGCTATAGGCCAACCGACCAGGAAGACCAAGCAGATGAGATCCACTATAGACAAACAGGACCAGCTCAATGTTTACAAGCCCAGGTCTTCAGTGGGGACTTCAGCCACCCCAATATCTGTTGGAGGGACAACACAGCAGGGCACAAGCAATTCAGGAGGTTGCTGGAATTCGCTGATGATAACTTCTTCCTCCAAGTGATGGAGGAGCCAATGAGGAGAGGTGCCATGCTGGATCTTGTTCTCACCAACAATCCTAAGGACAGATTGGCAAGGGATGTGAAGCTCCAGGGCAGCCTTGGCTGCAGTGACCATGACAGACCGGTGAAGTTCAAGAACCTTGGGGCAGTGAGGAGGGTGCACAGCAAGCTCACTACCCTGGACTTCAAGAAAGCAGACTTTGGCCTCTTTCAGGGACCTGCTTGGTAGAGTACCATGGGACAAAGCCTTGCGGGGAAGAAGGGCCTGAAACAACTGCCTGGTCTTCAAGGTCACCTCCTCCAAGCTCAGGAGCGATGTATCCCAACAAAGAAAAAGTCAAGCAACAATGTCCACATGGAGGGCTGCATGGAGGAACAAGGAGGTGCTACACAAACTCAAAGACAAAAAAGCAGCCTACAGAGGGTGGAAGCAAGGGCAGGTAGCCCACTGTAGGAGAAGATCAGGTTTGAGAATATTTAAGTAACCTGAAGGTGCACAGGTCCGTGGGTCCTGAGGGAACTGGCAGATGATGATTCTGGAAAAAGGCAAACAGAACCCCCACTTTTAAGAAAGGAGGAAAGGAAGAGCTGGGGAAGTAAAGAGCGGTCAGTCTCACCTCTGTGCCTGCCAAGATGCTGGAACAGATCCCCCTGGAAACTGTGCTCAGGCACATGGAAAATAACAAGGTGGTTAGTGACAGCCACCATGGCTTCACAAAGGGCAACTTGTGCCTGACAAATTTGGTGGCCTTCTGTGATGGGGTTATAACATTGGCGGCGGACAAGGGAAGAGCAACTGACGTCATTAACCTGGACTTGTGCAAAGCATTTGACTCTGTCTTGCACCACATCCTTGTCCCTAAATTGGAGAAACATGGATTTGACAGACGGATCACTCAGTGGATAAGGAATTGCCTGGATGGTCGCACTCAAAAAGTTGAGGTCAATGGCTGCACGGTCAAGTGGAGACCAGTGGTGAGCGGCATTCCTCAGGGACTGGTATTGGCACCAATGCAGTTTAAGATCTTTGTTGATGACCTGGACAGTGGGATTGAATGCATCCTCAGCAAGTTTGGAGATGACGCCAAAGCTGTGTGGTGTGGTCAACACATTGGAGGGATGGAGTGCCATCCAGAGGCACCTTGACAGNAGGTCAATGGCTGCACGGTCAAGTGGAGACCAGTGGTGAGCGGCATTCCTCAGGGACTGGTATTGGCACCAATGCAGTTTAAGATCTTTGTTGATGACCTGGACAGTGGGATTGAATGCATCCTCAGCAAGTTTGGAGATGACGCCAAAGCTGTGTGGTGTGGTCAACACATTGGAGGGATGGAGTGCCATCCAGAGGCACCTTGACAGGCTGGAGAGATGGACCCGTGCAAACTGCATGAAGTTCAACAAGGCCAAGTGCAAGGTCTTGCACATGGGTGGAGACAATCCCAGGCAGAACTACAGCCTGGGCAGAGAATGGGTTGAAAGCAGCCCTGAGGAGAAGAGCTTGGGTTCTTGGTGGATGAGAAGCTCAACATGAGTCAGCAGTCTGTGCTTGCAACCCAGAAATCCAACCGTATACTGTACTGCATGAAAAACAACATGGCCAGCAGGTCCAGGGAGATGATTCTGCCCCTCTACTCCACTATTGTGAGACTCCACCCGGAGTACTGCGTCCAGCTCTGGAGCCCCCAACTTGGGAAGGACACGGAGCTGTTGGAGTGAGTTTAGAAGAGGTCCATGAAGATGATCAGAGGGCTGGAGCACCTCTGCTATGAGGACCGGCCGAGAGAGTTGTGATTGTGCAGCCTGGAGAAGAGAAAGCTCCGGAGAGACCATATAGCAGCCTTCCAGCACCTAAAGGGGCCTACAGGAAAGCTGGAGAGGGGCTGTTTACAAGGGCATGGAGCGATAGCACAAGAGGTAGTGGCCTTAGGCTGAAGGAGGGTATATTTAGATGAGATATCAAGAAGAAATTCCTTACTGTGAGGGTGGTGGGGCACTGGAACAGGTTGCCCAGTGAAGCTGTGGAGGCCCCATGAAGGTCAGGTAGGATGGGGCCTTGGGCAACCTGGTCTAGTGGAGGGTGTCCCTGCCCATGGCAAGGGAGGTTGGAACTAGTTGAACTTTGACATCCGTTACAAGCCAAACTGTTCTGTGGTTCTATGATTCTATGATTATATAAGGTCAGCATATTACAAAATTACAAAAACATCCCAGTTTTTACTACCATGAGTGCCAAGTTTTTAATACAGCCCTGATGATTATTTTTTTTTGCCATACTTACCTAATTACTTACCTAATTTTCAATATAATCTCCTCAGATCAGATATTACCTGCAGTTCTGTGACAGTACAATAAGGCATGATGGATTGTTTCACATATTGTGAAAAAAAAACCCAAACCCAGAGATGTTACATAAAATGTTACTAGGTTGTGGAAACAGTAGAAGCAGTATTTCACTGTATTAGTGAGGACTATCACAGACTCAGTAGTGTACAAGTAAGTTGTTATATAGGGAAAATGTGTGCATGTTAATGTAAAATAATTGAGATTTCTGTCTAAAATGTTAAACTTGACTTGTAGCCGAGAAGTAGTTTCAATGCCTGTTTGCAAACCCTTCTAAGAGAATCCTTTGACCTCTGTAGCGGTCCACCATGACTTGGTGTAAATTTCTCATTCTTCTTAGGCTGAGATGTAAAAAGGTCTGTCACAGTGTCACCTCGTTCTGTGTCTGATCTGCTGAGGATCAGAACAGCTTGACTCTACACAGAATTAAAATGAAGCTGAGTCAAACACACAATCTCCTCATTACACATGAAACGAAAATAAGCAGATATCTTCAATGCCAGCCACTGGCATGGTTTTTTAAGTCACCCGGGAGCTGCGTGTCTTTTATGCTATTTACCTAATTTTCTTTTTTTCTGCCCTCCTGCCTGGAAGTTAATCTGCCCGCTATTGCCATTGTGCCGGAAAATAAAAGAACGGCTCTTTTCCAGCCAGTGTCAGATGGAGAGTTAATAACGTGGATTAGATGGTGATGATTGCCAAGACCCTTTATCAAGAAATTAAATATGTCAGACTACTCTGGTTGACTAAGGCCTGAGGATCTGCCCTGCTTGTCACCTTGGGTCTCTGTCTCATCATTTTTCCCCATCCCCTCTGCTTGTTCTGAGCCCATAGTGCTTTGTGGATCAGCTGAGTAAGCAGTGAAGCTAAACTGTGTGGACCTGTCAGTGTGACGATGGAATGGGGGAAATCAAGTGCTTCATGTGCTGAAATTGTCAGTTGTCACAGTCGCTTCTCACTCTTTTATATCATTGTTCTGTTGTTAGGTTGATCAGCACTAGGTAAGAATCAGCTGTAGAATACTGAAATATTGTAAAACCCAGGGAGAGTTTCTAATGTGTTGACTTTGGCCTCAGAGGCATAGTCTCAGGAGTCTTTCTGGTAATCACAAGGAGCATTCTGAGTAAAGTTGGCAGGAAATCAATTCTGAAGTAAGAAGAAGGAGAATAAAAGATATCACAGAGTAATTGTGTGAGGACTAAAAGGTAAATAAATGTGGAATCAGCTGTAAAGTAATTGGTGCAATGAATGGCAGGGAAAAATGCAAGGCAAGATGGCTCATGAAAACATTATTACTTTCTAATCTCTTTCTAATACCTTACTCACTGCAATTAGTATCAACAGAAGGAGCTAAGAATTTTTTTTCATTGCTTCACATATTTATCTTTCAGCCATCTTTTGTTCCTCTCCATCTCTTTCTTTAATTCTCTCACGTCATCTTGTCTGTCTCATTTTATTTCCTTTGGGTCGGGCTTTGACATGCACTAAACATAAGCAACTTCCATTGGTGTCATTGGGTTTGTCTAGTACTCAGCAAGGAACTGATCTGAAGTTCAGTGACATTACTGTCAGGTTCAGCATGGGGCTGGATCCTACCCAGCTCTCAGCAGTTTTCAGAGCCTATGATCCACCGTTTTAATAAACTGCTGCCACTGTGCTAACATTGTGAACAGGAGACCTGCCTATTTCCATGTCTTATTCAAACATTATCAACAATATCTTTTTATAGCCTTCTATATGTCTTTCACACGTGTGGTACCATGGAACTTGCTGGAGCATTTATGGGTAGATATAATCATCTAAGGGTCTCCTAAGGCATTAACTAAAGAAGGTTTCATAAAAGTCCTGACTGTTTATGTACAGTATATGTAAGAACATGCTAGTGGGACTGGGAGAATGGTATGAGATATAAAATCCTTTGAAGAGAGGGTAAGGAAGATGCATTTAATGAATATAGGGCACACTCACGGCCTCTGATATGGATGGGATATGAATATCTGTATCAGAACGCATATGTAACAGAAATCAAACTCTGCGTTAATTCTGTGTTTGCCAAAGTGACGTGAATTTTTGACCAGACTTCATGGGCATTCATTTGTTAACACTTTCTTGAAACAAAACTGTTAGAGTCTGTCTTGCAGACTAGGATGTCACCAAGCTGAGCCTGTGGTCATGCTTCATAAGAGGACCTTAGCACTGGAAGTTCTGGAGAGCAGGTGCATCATCTCTGAGGTTATTGGGATCTCAGAGCTGCTAATACGTGTTTGCTATTAGAGGATGGCTGCAGCAACTTGGCAACAGATTTGCACCTCATCTATGTATAAATATACAAGGATTTTCTGAGAACCAAAAAAGACGAGAAAACTGCTGCTGAAAATACCCAACAGATTGCAAATTTGATTACAGGTATTGTTTTTGAAACAGTTTTCTCTCGAGAGGATAAGGAATAATGGAGAATAACATTAAATGCCTGTGTTCTTTTGTAACCAATATTATGTAAATACAATATATAACTCTGACTGAGTAATTAAGGTCATATTGTTGCTATGGGGGTGGCTAGTAAATTCAGTCCTGGTTTCACAGATCTGTTGCAAGTGAAGCTAATGGTTGTGGTTATCCCACTCCAAGCAAGGTACTGGCAACCCATGCAAGTAACACTTTCTTCGATGTTAACATTGCCACAACCAGCTGGCAGGTGGATCACCCTGTGGCAGCGGGGGAAAGTCAAATAAGGAAAAAAGGAAACAAAGGACGAGAAAGCCCTATCCTCTAGGAGACAAGATCAGGAGGAAAGTTTGTGGGTGGTTGAACATAGTAAGATTGATGATAGGATGTGTGTGCAGTCCCGTGCTACAGTAGCATTTCTAGTGGCTGTAATGCTATGCATAAAGAGCCACTCTTGGTGTCTCTGTGCATTCATAATGTTCACAGCTCCTGATCAGGTGTCTAAGAGGGAAGGAAAACCTGGCCAGGCCAGCCTGGAAGATGGAGTCACCCAAGCTCAGCACTGCAGTCTGTGGAGCCAGCCCACGGGCAGCAGAAATTGCAGAGCTCAGCTTGAAGAGGAATGAAAATAGCAGATTGGACACAGCAAGATGAAGAGGCAGTGGGAGGGTTTGGTGGGAGACCTTACCAGTCCTCTTGACAGGCCAATTTTGCCAGTGTCTCTTATTCTTCCATTTTCTATCTATATCCACTTAAATGTCTGAATGTCTTTAGCTCATTCATTTCCCAGAAGGATTTAGCCATTCTGATAAACTAATTCCTGTTGAACAGAATACAAAATGACTAGGATATTTGATCTGGAATGGCTGTATCCACTTTGAATTAAGCCATATATTCCTGGCGTGATTTTTGGCAAGAGAGAGACTTTTATCGATGTTGGACATCACGCCCTCCCATTAAAGATGAGGATATCATAAAATGAATTTGGGGATTAGAAGAAACTAATGGAGAAAAAATAAGAGGAATTCAAGAAATGGTACTTACAAGAGTTTCAAAATAATGTGGTTTTTATTATTGTTTTATTTTGTTGGAGATTCCTCACCATTTCAGCTGAAAGCCTCCACCTACCATGTATGTGAAGGAGGGCCAGCAGTGGTTGAGGACCAGCACGAACAAGTTGCCGGGAGGTGGTGGAGTCACCGTCCCTGCGGGTTTTTAAGGAAAAGTTAGACAAGGTACTGAAGGACATGGTTTAGTGGTTAATAGGTGGCGGGGGACGGTTGGACTGGATGATCCTTGAGGTCTCTTCCAAGCTTAATGATTCTATGATTCTATGATTCTATGATCTCACAGACTGGAAGCCACACTTTGCTCCCCTGGGAAGTGATAGCCAGAGACCCTATGCACGTGAATGGAGAACCTGTCCTGCAAAGTTTAAACCCCACAAGGAACTTTGTTTATACTATTACATCTACGGGGGCAGGCTATGACTCTAGTGAGCAATGGTATGGATGTAGCTGAAGCTTAGCATTTTGTACTCCCTAGCCATGTTGTTAGTGTTCAGTAAATAAGTGATATCTTCATGCAAATGGGAGGAGGTTGCTCCATCCATGCCTCTGTGAAATGGCAATAAGGATGCATTTCCCTATCTGATCAGCTGCTGTAGACTCCTGTTACTATAGTGATGGAGGCCTCAAAGGTTTCCAAATCTGCAGGGAGATTATCTGAGCGCTATCAAAGAGAAACACAATTTTTAAGGTAGCTGGCAGAGGTTAAGATAAGATCTCAAGAGCTGGCAGGGGACTATCTGAAGACAACTTCTTCGATTTCTGGATGAGGGCTTAGCAGTAGAAATACAAATAGAGGGAAAGCAGTCGAAATACAAATAGGGGGAAAAGCCCTGGGATGCTACATACATGTGGGATGGCTGGGCTGATGAATCTAACCACACAAGGCGATGTTTGCACAGTCACCCAAAAGCACTTCCCAGACTCCGGCTTGTCCTGGATATGTCCCAACTCAAAGCTGGAGTGACACAAGCATGTCTGCTATTCCTCTCTTCCGTGGTTCCATGGAAAAGAAACATGGTTACACGGGTAACCAAGCCACAACATATCCCAAAATGCTCCAGCTTTAACTAATGGGGAGACCAGAGCTGCGGGGTACCCAGCTTCAGTAAAGCCAGAGAGAGTGGTGGTGGAGGGAAGTGACCATCCCCTCGTACTCAGCCCTGGTGAGGCCGCACCTCGATTATTGTGTCCAGTTTTGGGCCCCTCACTACAGGAAAGACAAGCTGGTGCTGGAGCGCGTCCAGAGAAGGGCAACAAAGCTGGTGAAGGAGCTGGAGCACAAGTCTTATGAGGAGCGGCTGAGGGAACTGGGACTGTTTAGCCTGGAGAAGAGGAGGCTCAGGGGAGACCTGATCACTCTATACACTGCCTGATAGAAAGTTGTAGCCAGGCATGTGTCAGTCTCCTCTCCCAAGTAACAAGTGATAGGACAAGAAGAAATGTCCTCAAGTTGCACCAGGGAAGGTTTAGGTTGGATATTAGGAAAAAATTCTTCACTGAAAGAGTGGTCAGGCGTTGGAACAGGCTCCCCAGAAAGATGGCGGAATCACCGTCCCTGGAGGTGTTCAAAAAGCGTGCAGATGTGGCACTTCGGGACATGGTTTAGTGGTTAGACGTGGTGGTGTTGGGCTGACGGTGGGACTCAATCATCTTAGAGGTTTTTTCCAACCTTAAAGATTCTATGATTCTATGGAGTGATCAGCTGCACCCAAAGAAAGTGGGCAGGTGCTTAACAAACCAACAAGGATCCTGAACTCATGATTGCACTAATTAGACCAGTCATGTAAAAGAGAGCAGATATTAATGTTTAACTTTGCAGGAGTTTGTGTAAAGTCATACATACAATTCATATCAGTGCTTTTTTTCTAACATATATTTTAATTTTGAATATTTCTCTCCCCTAACTTTCCCCACTCCCTGCTTTAATCTGCTTCCTCCTTTTTGCTACAGAGGCAAGTGGTGGTGTCCTAGTGCTTGCTAGCATGCTCTGACAACCTGCTTTTGTATAAGTTTTCCTTTTAAAGGAAGCTTCTACTGGTTGACAGTAGCTGCAAGGCTGCTTACCTTCTTAGAGGGAGAGAGAGAGGCAGGGAAGCATAATTTATGGATTGAGAGCAAACCCTATGGATGGTGCGAGACAGTTTGGAACTGGTTCAAAACTATGCTTGCACTGCCACTTTCCTAGTGTTATTGTACAGAACCATGTATTGTCTTAAATTTACTTAAAACCAGTTTTTTTGGAAGACCTAGAGATTTTAGGCATGTTTAGGTCAACTACTCTGAGGTATTTTGGGGTTTTTTGCATCAGTTTTGCAGACTCTTCTCTCAAAAATTAATTTGAGACTAGTTTAGTATGAAAAGTCATCCATCAGACACCAGAACTACTTTAACAGCCTCTGTTATTTGTCATGTGACAAATGCAAAACTTGCAGTTTTCTCTAGCACAGGTTTCGCATCATCACTTAATTAGTGTTATTTAGGGAGTTTGCTGTCAAGTTGCTCTTTCCTCAAGCTGCCTTTGGTAATTTAGCAAAAAGCTCAAAGCAAAGGATAAAAAACTGAGATAAACTTAACATTCTTTAACATATTCTCACTTCATTTGCTGAGAAAAGTGCTTTCTGTTGTACCATCAGTATAGTTTCTTTTCCTGTCCCACTGACAGTAGAAAAGTCCTCGTTTGCCCACCTACTAGCAAGAGGAAGAGTTACTGCCTGTTTCAGAGCTACCAGCATGGCAAGGCGAGAATCGCCAACATCAGCAACATCCTGGTCTTGCCTCTCCTTGATCTCCCACTTGGCACACACAGTAAAGCACTCTGTGCACACACCAGTATATTCCGTATCGTGCAACACCTCTCGCACGTGGTGAAGGAATTGGATTCAGCCTCAGTCTGGCAAATCCCCTGGGAGGATGTGCAAAGCTGTCCATGTCTGTCTGACATACCAATGGAATTATGAACACAAATACTGACCCGTTTTGCCCTTTTTAGCAATCTTAATTTATTTTAATTATGTTGCTGTCCATCACTGTAAAATTTAGAGCAAAGCTATCTGAGAGTAGTCTGAGTTAACAAAGGTGTCCTAGTGCATGAAAGTTCACCACAAATCCTGTTCTTTTGAGAAATTTACAAGCACTGCTTCCAGGCTGGTAGAAAAATAGCTGGAGCTACATTGTTTTGCGCTTTGTTAGGAAAACAAGTTTATTGTCATCTAGTCTAGAGAAGACTCTGCGTATTTTGGTTTTAGTGAATTTTTAAAGCAATCGGTGAAGATGATACTGTTGCTAATTGTGTAATGTGTAGAGGGAAAAGCTACGGGCATGAAAATATGGTGAAGTCAGGAAGCTTAAAGCTTTTGCTTGGCCAAATTGATTCCAAATATTCATTAGGGAAGGGGAGGAGTCCAGCACATCCACCTTTTTTCACTTTTCAGCGGGCTGTTCCCCAGAGCAGGGCACTGAATGAAGGACTGCTTAGTCTCAGGTGAGTACCACACAAGCCATGTGCCACTACACTTTCAGGGACCACCTGAAGGTCAGCAAAAAAGTGTTTTATTAATAAGGACACTTATTTTGGTTTGATCAGAAGCACTGTGACCACACATAACATGTGAGCATGCATACCATGCAAGCTAATAACCACTGTGAAAGGCAGAGTAAATTGATTTGGGATTAAAGTAATGCTCGCACAGTTATTGAGCTTGCAATTGACTTCAAGTGCAGACGTGAGCTGCAAAAGACAATAGACCTAGTCCCTGTTACCCACGTTGCATGTATAACTGCTTCCATGCCCCTGGGTCTGCTTCTATCATCCTTGAAACTTTGGTATCTCTTTGAAAAATGGCTCCTTCAAACTTTGGTTGTGACAAGTAAACAAAAATGTAACATCTTAAATGAAGCTGTACTATGGTAACATTCTTTCAGTTTCAATGAAATGTGATATAAAACCTTGTGGAGAGAAGCAGCTGCATCTCTGTAAAAAGCATGAATAATGTAATTTTTTGTTTTGTTTACAGAAGCACCTTTGCCAGTTTGTGCTGCATGTAAGGTAAGCAAACTTGTACTGGCTCCAAGCACTGCTGTAGATCCTAGCTAGCCAGAAAGACATGAGGCAGTAGTAATAGTCCAATAAATTGGAAAGACGTTAAGGATTCTCAAAGGCAAACCATAGTTAACCGTAGAAGATGCACATTCACACACCCTTCAAAGTCTGCATTTTCTTCTCACATGTGTCTGCAGTTTTTTCTGCTGGCATAAGCTGAAAAAATGTGATTTCGTTTTCACAACTGCAAATTGGACTGAGGAAAGCCAGAATTTTGGAACGCTTCTTGAAATGAAATGAGGTGTCAGAGTTTATGGGTGGGGATTTTGCCTAAAAGCAGCAGCTGCTCTTAAAAGAGAAATCCCACAGCCGAAGAAGCATCAAAGCATCCATGGCAGGCCCTCCCAGGTGGGTGCCTTCCCATTCTGTGGCTTCCTGCACAGTGGACGGCTGTACTTCAGGAGCATCTCTCTGTGCTGCCCACCCACACAGCCTCACCACGACGGGCCCTGGCCAGTGGCTGGGCATCTCACCGGGCTGCACAACCCTCCTCCGGCACGCTGCCTCCGCCAGCAGCTGCACAAGGGCAGAGACCCCTGTGGTAGCGTGAATGGCCCAGGGACACTTCAAGGGAGGACCAGAGATTGCAGAGACAACACACGGGGGGTCCTGATTTGGTTTTCTTTCCTTGGTAAAGTTAGTACACATACCTGTCACTCTGCATGTAGCATGGGTTGTTTGTGTATACACACACAAATATGTGCGTGTATATATACGTATATATAGTGGTACCTCTCTTTCAGTCTGTATTTTTCATGCCTTTTTTACTCCTTTTTCCCACAGATTCTCAAACTTCCTGCTGATAGGTGATGTGATGCTAATGTAAAATGTAAATGCAATTGCACCCGAATTAGACCTGCAATCACAGTGGTACGGCAGTTAACACTAAGGTTAATTTCTTCTTGTGAAATTAAAATAATGAAACGTAATTTCTCCACTGGGTCTCTAGAAACACTTTTACTTTGGTTCCTGTTGCTTGTCTCTGCAAACTTTTCAATCATAACTATTTTCTGACAAAGTTTCTATTTCTAAGTAGTAGATGTTAAACTGAAAACATTTCAGGCTTAACCACCTTCTCCATCCTGATTTATAATGGTATTGCCAGTCTTCTGAAGATCTTTTAAATTTCAAGAGGCAGATATTAAATTGGCACATATCTTAACACTGACAAAACACTGAAAAAAACAAAGAAAAGTTTTCCAATAAGCTTTTCTGACTATAAACAACACCAGATGCACTAGAAGAGGGTGTAAAATGTTAAACATAAGTAGTTGTGTAATACCTTGCTTTTTAAGAATGTTTCTTTCCAAATTGAAGCAGTTTTTTGACTCACAGATTCTTTTTATTTTGTCAGCTATAGTTGCATATATAATTATTCACACTGGAACTGACTTATTTTTCTAATCCTACTGTTCATTAGCCTTGATAATATTTGAAGGCAGCGGGGTGCACAGATTCATGTTTTCATCAGGTTTTGAATCCTAATTCAGGAAAACATTCATATGCCATGCTACATTCAAATCCGCTATACCTATACTTGTAAACTCACAGGATTAAGGTTATGGCATGTGCCTACATCTCATTCATGTTTACTTTCTTAGGACATGGGCATGTGCTCAGCTGCTTTTTAAAATTAGAAATACAGTTATGCAGTTATGGTTGGCTGAAATATGTGTTTCTACTGGCCACGGGATCTACAGGTAGATCAAAACACTCCCAGTTCTGAAGAATTAGGAGTATATCATTTTCTTTTCTGCATTTCTCAGCTTAGGTACTATAATACTAGCAAGATTTGCACTTCATTAGCACTGCTAACTTGAAAATTTCACCTCCTGCTGCAGGCATTTCATTTTACAGTCACAGGCTGCCTGTAAGTGATCAAGCTGTGACTTCAGTGACCCATTAGAGTACTGATTTATGTGTTCGCATGACTCTCTTATTATCTTGTTTTGATTTTGATCTGTTCCAAATTATTCCTAGAGGCTATGTCAGCTACCAGCTGACCCAGGAACTGAAAAGTGAGTTTGCTCTGCTTTCTTATCTCTCCTGTTTGCTCAGCTGGCTCAGACACAACGGTACTATGGAGGAGCCAGGCAGGGCTGAAGCACATGGAAGGGGCTTACTGGGTAAATATCTGAATAGGTACAATTGTGCCAGAATCATGAACATGTAGAAAAGCAAGAATCAAACAAGATAATCAAAATAGAAGGGATAAAAGGAACTGGAAAGGGGTTAATTGTCCTTAAGTTCGGACACAGAGGTGAAGCAGGTTCATACACATCTGAAAAGCAAGGGGTCAGTCTTGAGTTATAATGTGAAACCAGGTGGAAACTAGTGTGAGGATAGTCGAAGATCATGTTGACACTATCCTGCTGCCTGAAGGAACAGAGTAATCTCTCCACAGCATTGTGGACCCCCTGAATGTGTGCTAAGAGCTGTGATTAAGAAGTGGGATGTAGAGACGAAGACAAGCTGCTTGGCAGCTATAATCTTATACTGCACTAAGACAAAAGGAGATGCAAAAAGATGAGGTAAATCTGGTTTAAAATGTTAGTGCTTCAGAGAAAGATGTGGTCAGCATCTCATGTGTTCCGCTTTGTCTTTCTTATTTACCTTAATGTATGTCAGAAATATGTAATGTGCTTTGAATGTGGCTACTAGAAAGAGAAACTGTGTTTTCTTGTTCCAGTTTTTTAATTTTTAGTATTCCCTCAGATCTCTGTTTTCACTGAGAGCTACTTTCCTGATCCATATATTATCCATAGGTATTTTTCATTTTGAAAGAATAGACAGACTCTATGCATTGGTCAAGGAAATTAAATTCATGAGAGACCTGTATTTTTCTTTTGGATGAAAACTAAAGCTGGGGAGAAGGCACTCTTTACTGAAATTGTTTTATTTTTCTTTCTGTGTGTCTTGTTACAAGACCATGCCACGTTGCATTACCACCCAATTTTCAGAAAATGATTGTGGCCAGTGAATGTGTGAATTCCCACTCTCGCTGTGCTTTGTAACAGTTCTGGGACTGGTTGCATGCTGAAAATGGAGAGAGGAAAAATTGGGGGAATGTAATTTAAAATACCTTCCCATGAGATCTAATTAATCTTAAGCATACCCAGACTGTGTGCTTTGTATAGGGTTTGTTTTTAAACATTTTAGCAGTCATTCACTAGATTTATTTTTTTTTTTAGATAATTGTTAAAAAAGATTGGCCCTCCAGATTGCTAAAAAAAATAAAAGCCCTCTAGAAAGAAAAGGGGTGTCATTTCATCATCAGATAAGCACCATGGCAGAATTCCTGGAAGGCATAGAAACTGACAATGTGTCCCGTCCAAAACCATGAAACTTAGGCACTGCCATGACTTTCCTTTTCCTAAAAATTATTGTCAGAAATCCCAAATAATGTGGAGCAAAGCCCCAACCATACTGTTATGATTCTGAAATTTCATAATGCTGTTCTTCCTGATGTGACGTGTTCCAGTCTTATTATGTCCCTGCCCAGTAAAAATGAGGTGTAATAATGTAAGCGCTCAGAAACCCCAAAGGATACAAATGTCATTTTTGTCCTATCTTTCTGGATTGGAAGAACAATTTACTTTTTGTTTATTATCCAGGAAAGTATCCCCATCTCCTTGGCAAATTTTGTATTTACAAATAAAGTCAGTTTTGTGATTATCTCCCAGATTGCCAATTAAGTAATATATAGTCACCAAAATAAATTTTTTTTTCAGATGTCTTTTTTTTTTTATAATCTCAGCCTGTAGCAAAGCTATCGTTTCTGAGGTAGGTCGAGATCTTGTCATGACACAGGACACATCTCATGGCCTACTCAGTCAGGCCCGCCATACCATTTGAGTATGATGATGATGATGATGATGATGGTGACGATGATAGGAAAGGAAGCATCATTACTGATCTGCAAAGAGTAGAGAGGATACCGAGTATCCACTGAGTCTGAAGCAATTTGCTTCTGCACAGAAGAGAAAGGAGTCTGTTTTTTAAGGTGATATCCATCACCTGGAGACAGAAGGTTTTCATAGAATCATAGAATATCCAGAGTTGGAAGGGACCCATAAGGATCATTCAGTCCGACACCTGGCTCCACACAGGACCAGCCCAATCAGAGCAGATGACTGAGAGCATTGTCCAGACGCTTCTTGAACTCAGTCAAACTCAGTGCTGTGACCACTTCCCTTGCAAGCCTGTTCCAGTGCCTGACCACCCTCGCAGTGAAGAACCTTTTCCTGATCTCCAACCTAACCCTCCCCTGTTGCAGCTTCATGCCTTTCCCTGGGTTCTATCGCTGGTCACCAGAGCAAGGAGATCAGCGCCTGCCCCTTCGCTCCCGCTCGCGAGGAAGCTGTAGGCTGCCATGAGGTCTCCCCTCAGTCTCCTCTTCTCCAGGCTGAACAAACCAAGGGACTTCAGTGTCTCCTTATGTCTTCCCTCCTAGACTCTTCACCATCTCGGTTGCCCACTTCTGGACACTCTCCAATAACTTTATGTCCTTTTTGTACTGTGGCACCCAAAACTGCACCCAGTACTCGAGGTGAGGTCGCACCAACGCAGTGTAGAGTGGGACAATCACGTCCCTGGACTGTCACGGCAATGCTGTGCTTGATGCGCCCTAGGACTTTGAAGTTTAGTGTGCAAAACTCCATTATCTAAATCTGTATTTATCATGGATTATTTCCTCATTAATGAACTGCGAGAAGCCAAATGCATGTATTATTAATTGTAAGTCTAGGACTTTAACTGCAGGAACCCTGCATTTTTAGCCATACCAAGCACAGAGGCAGGTTCCCGGAGGCTGTGCAATCTGCATTTCTCTTCAGAGTTTTTATGTTTTGACCTGCACTGTGCCATGTGTGTTTCACCTCCCTATCCTTATCAGGGTGTGTTGGTTGTTGCACAGAGCTGAAATGTAAATCTGCATTTATAGCACAAAATTATTTGTATTTCCAGGAGAACTGGGGATTGCCTGTCTCCTGGTACCTGACAGGGTGGAAGGAAGAAGCAGTGGTTTGTGATAGTCCCCCAGCCTGCACAATCTTGAAGGCTAAGCCAGGTGATAGTTATGTCCTGATCAATTCATTTTTATGACATTGCAATGATGGAGAGGAAAGCAGTTAATGACATGCTAGGTGTCACCGAGGGATTTCATTTTGCACCCAGAAAAATACAATAAATCAGGCTTTTGTTCACTTTAGTGTTACAACATCAAATGTGCAGGAACCACATCAGTGGAGACATCTGGAGCACTTGTTTCCTGGTTCTGTGCTAAGCTTTCAGATGAGTCCAGCCTCTCTAGAATCAAGCAGTGTGGTCATCATCTGAGGAAATGGACATCAAGTACAGTATTTCTCAGAGTCATGCAGGAGGAAACAGATGCCACTTGAGAATGATTCTTAATATGATTAACATGAGTTTCTTTAATATGATTAATAAGCCTTACACCTTCACTTTGCATTTTTATTTTCAAGTTCTGAATAATTTAGAGTCTACTTCTTGGAATAGTATAGCAAATCTCTGCTGATTTTTACTTTGTTATTCCACATTTAGCTTTATCTTGTATACTATCTATAAGCAAGCAGAAAAAGATGGAATTTTCATCCTCAGACTTTCCCTAAAATTTCACACTTTTTAAGATATTTTTGCATTTTTTAAAAGAAATCTGATATCTAAGCCAAACATTATTCATCAACACACAAAGATAACTGAAAAAAAGTGTTGAAAAAATAAAAAAGGTATGGGTGAGTAATCCACCAGTCCACCCATATATGTTTGGTTGATTCAGGATCCATTGATCAGAGAGTGCCCTCACTTCAGTGTGGTATCTGTGATTTAACTGTCTTTAATAGGGTAAATATAATGAAGTGTTTTCAGTTAAATTCCAGACATTACTCAGATGTTGCAGCATTTAAAAAAACACACAAATACTAATCCCAATTGAAACATAGTAGTATTTTTGTGCTGTAGTGATGATTGACGATGTGGTGGTGTTGATGTAGTGGTGATGACATGAACATTAACCTATGCCACTGGTGTATACTGCCAAAGCCTTTTTCTGTCTTCCTCCAGCCAATTGCTTTTCCTTGTGCTTCTGCAAAGTGCAATACAGAGGGCAAGACCTATGTCTTCTACTGCTTCCTAGCTGCTGTGATGGAGGACAGCATTGGTTTTTCAGGGAAGCCTCTTTCTCTGGCAGAAATTACTGTTTTCATCCTTGTCTTATCCCAAATATTCATATCTGCCACTGTTTTTTTCCTCTACATTGGTGTCCCTCTGGATGCCTTTTAGGGCTCTGGGCTCATGGGGCATGATGGCCCAAAGTGTCAGACATGAGAAATGTGTAGAGCATATGAATATCGTTAGGGGTTCAACAAAAAAATTCTGTCTAGAAGTGCTACATATGTGCTATACACACCCCCACAATACAAATATTCCTACGGATTACATAACTTGGGGAATTCAGCTCTGTTAGAGTTGCCTGTTTCCACTTTAATAATTAATATTTATTACTTACTATATTGCTTAAAGATCAGTGATGAGTGGAGTTCCTCAGGGTTCAGTACTGGGGCTGTCACTGTTTAACATCTTTGTCACCAACATGGACAGTGGGATTGAGTGCACCCTCAGCACGTTTGTCAACAACATCAGCTGGGAGAAGAGAAGGTTCCAGGGAGATCATATTGCAACCTTCCAGTACCTGAAAGGCACCTACAGGAAAGCTGGAGAGGGGCTGTTTACAAGGGCATGGAGTGATAGGACAAGGAGGAATGGCCTTAAGCTGAAGGAGAGCAGATTTAGATGAGATATCAGGAGGAAATTCCTTACTGTGAGGGTGGTGAGGCAGTGGAACAGGTTGCCCAGAGAAGCTGTGGAGGTCCCATCCCTGGAAGTGTTCAAGGCCAGGTTGGATGGGGCTTTGGGCAACATGGTCTAGTGGAGGGTGTTCCTGCCCATGGCGGGGGGGTTAGAATTAGACGATCCTTGTGATCCCTTCCAACCCAAACCATTCTATGAGTCTATGTTTCTATGATTCTATGATTTCTGTCTTTAAGGGGTTTTTAAATATATGACAAAAGTAGAGAAATTAGTGCATGGATTGTAATTTCTGTTGTGTACTATTATTTTGAATTGTTTTCAGTGTAGTCCAAAACGATTGGTAGAAGTGTGTGGAAATAATTTTCTGTTGTTCCTGAGAGTCCCATTTTTTCATCTTGTCTCACTAATGGTAAAAAACCAACAACAATAATAATAAAAATTAAATAAAATCCAAAATTAAGCCATTATGGTTACAAAGAAAAGTCTCCAAATTGTAATAGATGCAACCATGTCAGACTGTGTTTGCAAAAACTGAGAAAGGAAAGAAGTAAGATTGTTAGCTCTTTCTGTAAATCTTGGTCAGGAGCACAGTGATTCTACTTTTGTTAGTTTTTCTGTTCAAAATGCTTAAGAAATTAAGAGGTGATATCATACTGGGAATGTCCTGTATACTGTTAAGCTTATAATACCAGACAACCTGATTGAAGAAGGATCTTGCTAGTTACATTTGCTCATAGGGAAAACCTCAAACTTCTTTAAAAATTCTATTGTATTAGTAATTCTTTATTTTCATTCAATAATCCAGGTTGAAAGGAATTTCTGGAGGTCATCTAGCTCTACCTTCTACTCTGGAAGGCGTAACTTTAACGGTCAGGTTACTCAGGGTGAAAGTCCCTAAGGATAGAGATTTCGCAATTTTCCTTCCCACCTTAGGAGTCATCATGTTTTGTGTGAAGTTTTCCCATTATTTAAATTATCTCAAACTCCCTTTTCTTGTTTTTGATTGAATCAACCCTTTTGAGAGACAGACTGATGCTTGACATTTTTCTGTCTTGATTGTCATCTTCTCACAGTATGAGAATAGCAGTGAATGGCAGCCGAACACCCCAGTTTGGCAAAGGACTTGAGTCACATACAGGTTTGAAGAAGAACTTTCACATTCCTGTGTGACAGACTGCATCCACAACACTGATGGACAAACTACTGCAGAGAGCCGTTGTTTCCGTATCTACCTGTGTATAACCATATTGAAAAAGCCACTTTGATTGCCCTAACCATAAGTATTTCAGGTACAGTTCAGAAGGCTTTCCAGATTATTTTATTTAAAGCAAGGTTAAGATTAAATTTCACCTGTTCCAGTGCCTCACCACTCTCACAGTAAAGATGTTATTTCTAATATCTAATCTAAATCTAGTCTTTTCTAGTTGAAACCCATTACCCCTTGTGCTATTACCTCTTCCTTTTCTTTTTGTTCCTAAACAACCTTTCCCAGAAAAACCTTAAAGTTTGTGTGGTGTCAGAGCTGCATATATTCCAGAGCAGGATATTAATGAGTTCTGCAGAGATGCTGCAGTTTGGTTCTTTCAACAAGCTGTATTCCTCCAGTCAAATGCTTGCGTCGGTGTACTTTATAGGAGCATTTGTTTCTCCAAAGTAATTCTCACAGTGGTAGAACTGAGCTACCAAGTGAAGGTGGTTGATGACAGGTGAAAGGTATGGGTTTAATCTGACTTTCAAGGTGGGAACACTAAGAAGACACATATGCAGACTGATGCTTTTTCTGATTCTGGTGTAAAAAACCATGTATCACTGCAACGTCTAACAGCTACATGTCCTGCACACATATTCTTTTTATTATGTTTGAAATTTTAGGTTAAATATTGTCTATATTTTCACTTTTACAAATACAAATGCAATATGTATTTAATGAAGACAGTGAGGATGATAAAGGAATAGACAGCAAAAACAGGATAGTATGCAAGAGTTATCCCTGCAGGTTAGGAGGGATGAATAGAAATAAGAAATGAAAAATGGAAAGATGCAAGCCCTCAGCTGATGTACATTGACACTAATACCAGGAGAAGCTGTGCCACTTGACATAGCTTGAGATCCAGTGTTACAGAAGAGTGAAAAATAAAAGACATAAGTAATTACTTTTGAAAACTAATTTGTAAGCTAAAATCATTGAGATAAGCAAAGCTCTATGACTTAGAAAAGGTGGCTGATGACATTATTATTTTCTTCTTGGTGAGAGGTTTACAGAGACGATACAGAAAACTAAATGTAGCCCTTACGAAAAGAACTAGAAGAAAGCTGAAGAATTTAAATTAGTGAGTCTGACCTCAGTTTCCAGGGATTTTAATAAAAGATTATGCAAACCAGCGAGTCTGCTAATTTTGTCTGACTGATCTACTGGATTGTACTGGGTGATACCTCAGAGAATGCAGAATAGAAGCGGAAAATAGTGGTGAGACATATCAAGTTTCCAGAAGTTTGGAGATCCTGTTTTGGAGAAAAGCTCTATTATAATGCTGACCCCAGCTAACAAGCATTCTCCTCTGTCACATCCATCCCCCATCCTCTTTCTGTCTCTTCTGTCTATTTCCTTTCTCCATCTGCACTGGAAATTGCTGCTTCTCAAATTACAGTCTTTTAAGTTAAATTTTAGAACGTTCTTAACTTGATCCATCTGCTTGCTCATCTTTTATTCTTTTTTCTGAAATGTTCTTCTCATAGCTTAATATTAATAAATGGAAATCCCTTTGCATCAACAATATAATGTGAATCTAATCTTAAAAACGTGCCTTTGCATCATCAGATAAACTACTAAGTGAACATGCATGTTGTCAGAAGAATTATAAATTTTTCATGGCAGTAATAAGAAGAAATGGCATATGTTATTTCTTTAATGATCCATATATCATTTTTGCTATCTATTTTATGAACATTAACAGTGAAATTAGTTTTTCACACTTTTAAACAAGACAGGAAGAGTAATGTGAATGCAAATTCCACACGCTCTGTTCCTCAGCCATCTGTCCTTTAACAGTCTGATGAAACTTCCTCTTGGGACTGTCCAAAGTGCAGACTGGAGACACAAGGGTCCCTCCTCCTCATGAAAAAGTGGGGTCTGGTACTGCAGTAGGCTATGAATAAGGAAACACTGCAAGAAAAGTTATTGCACAGATTTGTTGAGTTTTTCATCAACCAGCACCCCCAAGTCCTTCTGCTGAGGGCTGCTCTCCATCCATTCTCCATCCAACCTGTAGTTGTCCTTGGGATTGTGCCAACCCACATGTAGAATCTTGCACTTGGCCTTGTTGATCTTCATGAAGTTTGCATGGGCCCACCTCTTTAGCCAGTCAAGGTCCCCCTGGATGGCATCCCTTCCCTCCAGCGTGTCGACCCCACCACACAGCTTGGTGTTGTTGGAAAACTTGCTGAGGGTGCACTCGATCCCACTGTCCATGTCACCGACAAAGATGTTAAACAGTGCTGGTCCCAGTACCGACCCCTGAGGTACACCACTCATCACTGATGTGCACTTGGACATTGAGCTGTTGACCACAACTCTTTGAGTGTGGCCATCCAGCCAATTCCTTATTCAGTGAGTGGTCCATCCACCAAGTCCTTGTCTCTCATTTGGCTCTTGAGCCTTGAACTTGGTCCTCTGCTTAGCCCACTTTGTATAATTGTCCAAATTGCTCATATGGTGTGCGCTAAGTCCCCAGGGCGTGTCACAGCTGGGTCTCCTCAGCAGTAGAAATACATAAAATCAGGACCGCGTTACAGGGATCAGCTCTCTGCCAGCCAGTCACCCCGGTCCATTAGCCCTACCTCCACAGCAGCCTCAAGCTAGTTCATGTATGGGTCCCCTTCACTCCCACGTGGTGGGAGACTGGTGGTATCACATCAGCTCTGCTGGAGAAAGCCATTTTCTTTAACACACTTGTGCATCTCTGTGCTTTCAGCTAATGGTCTGCATCCTGAAAGCTGCAGCACCGAAGCAGAGCTTCAAATCCTGCCAGAGCCAGGCTGCTTTTCTGTTCATCCTTGCAGGTGTTTGAGCACTGTGGTCCCAACAGAGATGACCCTTCAGGTTACATGTGAGAGCTGTGTGTCCCCCGCACCTCCCTGAATGCCATTGGCCAAGCCTGACACCTTGCTGGCACTGCAATCGACGTGAAAACAAGGCATGGAGGGTGAATGCTTGCATTGGCTCATATTATGCAAACGGTGCTGGGTAAGTGTGCTGAGAGATACCTGTCTCTCTGCATCTGCAACTTGAATGTTGTAAAAGGGATTTTATTCAAACCCTTTTCTCTGAAGTTTCTTCTGTTCATACAGTGAGACATACCTACAGAAATTGTTTTCTTTTTTTTAATGTGGCTAAGAGGAACTAGCATTAGGAATTATGCTGATGCTTAAATTTGATCTGAAGTACGTTTATAGTAAAGCGCCAGAAAGTCAATGTAGGGTATTTTACTGGTATTACGTATGTGTATTATCTTTTAATATACTCTGATGTATGGTAAGAAAATTTCAGAAGTTAAGAGTCATGATTATGCATAAGACAGTTTTACAAGCCAATTGGTAACTTTTAAATTAACTTTTATTCAAATTAGCTGGCTGCCGCTGTTTCTCCTACAGATGTTTCCTCTCCTTACAAAGCTTGATACAGATAGTACTCATGATGAAATCTTAATGTCCACAACGATTTGAAAAAAAAAAGTTGCAAACTGGAGTTTGGGTAGTTGACATTCCAGGTTCTTCATTAAAAAAAGATATATCTATTGCACATGGATTTTTTTCCCTTTCTTGATCATACTTTAAGCACATAGACAAATTAGGACTTTCAGCAAATGAACACAATACTACAAGCATTGGAAGGCTTTCTGGTTTCACTGAGATACTGTTTAGAAAGAAATAGGTGGAATATTAATACAGCTATGTCTGTTCTGCTCCTCTGTGTATCTATAGAAATATAGAATAACTTAGAAAAATCCATACTCGATAAAATATCAATTTAATTAAAAAAATCACCATGACAAAATGGGTCATTCTTACTAATGCTGCAGCAACACCAGTTTTCTGGAGGTCAGATGAGTTCAATTAGCTTTTCTAATTAAGTGTGTCAAGCTTGCTACAGAATGAATAAAAGCTGTTTGCTAACATTGTTAGACATTCACACTTAGATTACTGCTTCCTATTGATTGCCTGCAGCTCAGTAGTGTCCTAAAGATCTGCTTTGAAATGAGGTCCAGATGCCTCCCATTAGAACTTATAAAAATATATGTGTTTACAGGATTTTGGAAATGTCTGCTTATTGGTGGCTTAGAAGCAATTTCAGAGAGATACGGTATTCTCACTTCAAGCCAAATTCAGGAAATAGAAAAGGACAACCCAAGGATTCTCCTTCAAAGTGCCCTGCATGTGATTCTCCTGCTGGAGTCTGTAGGAAGCCCAGAGGCAGATCCACCTAGCTTCACCAGAGAGCACAGTTGTTTTGGATGGGGAAAGAATCATACAGCAGTTACATGACTGTGTGTGTGTTCCTCTGGTAAGGCTGCTTTTTCCTCATGCTTCATCTCTACCTTTCCTTGACTGTTCGTGCGACCCACATCAGCGTTTGAATTAGTATGACTCACATCAGCAGAGTATAAGCAATCCAGAAGGTTCCTGGGATGCACTGATGATAACTTCCTTCTCCAAGTGATGGAGGAGCCAATGAGGAGAGGTGCCATGCTGGACCTTGTTTTCACCAACAATCCTAAGGACAGATTGGCAGGGATGTGAAGCTCAAGGGCAGCCTTGGCTGTAGTGACCATGAAAGAGCAGTGGAGTTCAAGATCCTTGGTGCAATGAGGAGGGTGCACAGCAAGCTCACTACCCTGGACTTCAAGAAAGCAGACTTTGGCTTCTTTCAGGGACCTGCTTGGTAGACTACTATGGGACAAAGCCCTGCGGGGAAGAGGGGCCCAAGACAGCTGGCTGGTCTTCAAGGGTCACCTCCTCCAAGCTCAGGAGCGATGCATCTCAACAAAGAAAAAGTCAAGCAACAATGTTCACATGGAGGGATGCTTGGAGGAACAAGGAGGTGCTGGGCAAACTCAAAGACGAAAAAGAAGGCTACAGAGGGTGGAATCAAAGGCAGGTAGCCTGAGAGGAATACCAAGAAATTGTTCAAGCACCCAGGGATCAGATTAGGAAAGCTAAAGCCCTTTAGGCCCTTAGGGTCAGCAAAGGAAGACTACTGGAACTGTGGGCCCTCTCCAGAAGGAAATGAGAGACCTGGTTACCAGGAGAAGACTAACGTACTCAACAAATTTTTGCCTCTGTCTTCACCGACAAGTGCTTGAGCCACACCAGTGGCAGAAGGCAAAGGCAGGGACTGGGAGAATGAAGATCTGCCCACTGTAGGAGAAGATTAGGTCTGTGAATATCTAAGGAACCTGAAGGTGCCCAAGGCCATGGGACCTGATAAGCTGCATCCATGGATCCTGAGTGAACTGGCAGATGAAGTGGCCAAGCCAGTCTCTATCATACTGGAGAATTTGTGGCAGTCTGAGGAAGTTACCATTGACTGGGAAAGGGGAAACAGAACCCCCATTTTTAAAAAGGGAAAAAGGAAGTCCTGAGGAACTATAGGCCAGTCAGTCTCACCTCTATGCCTGCCAAGATCATGGAGCAGATCCCCCTGGAAACTTTGCTCAGGCACATGGAAAATAACAAGGTGGTTGGTGACAGCCATCATAGCTTCACAAAGGGCAACTTGTGCCTGACAAATTTGGTGGCCTTCTACAACACGGTTACCGCATTGGTGGATAAGGGAAGAGCAAGTTATGTCTTCTACCTGGACTTGTGCAAGATATTTGACACTATCCCACACAACAGCCTTGTCTCTACATTCAAGGGACATGGATTCAATGGATGAACCCCTTGGTGGATAAGGAATTGCCTGGATGGGTTGCAGTCAATGGTTCGATGTCCAGGTGGGACCTGGACCAGTGATGTTCCTCAGGGGCTGGTATTGGCACGGACACTGTTTAACATCAGCAGCATGGACAGTAGGATCGAGGGCACCCTCAGCAAGTTTGCTGATGACACCAAGCTGTGTGTTGCAGCTAACAGACTGGAGGGAAGGGATGCCATCCAGAGGCACCTTGACAGGCTTGAGAGGTGGGCCCATGCAAACCACACAAAGTTCAAGACCAAGTGCAAGGTCCTGCATGTGGGTTAGGGAATTCTGAAGTACAACTACAGGCTGGGAAGGGAATATATTGAGCACAGTCCTGAGTAGGAGGACTTTGGGGTGCTGATTGATGAGAAGCTCAACAGGCAATGTGTGCTTGCAACCCAGAAATCCAACCATATCCTAGACTGCATGAAAAGCAGCAGGTAGAGGGAAGTGATTTTGCCCCTCTACTCCACTCTCCTGAGACCCCACCTGGCGTACACATCCAGCTCTTGGGACACCAACATAAGAAGGACATGGAGCTGTTGGAGCAAGTTCAGAAGAGGACCACAAAGCTGGTCAGAGGGATGGAGCACCTCTCTTATGAAAACAGGCTGAGAGAATTGGGCTTGTTCAGCCCAGAGAAGAGAAGGCTCCAGGGAGACCTAATTGTGGCCTTCCAGTACCTGAAGCGGACCTACAGGAAAGCTGGAGAGGGGCTGTTTATTAGGGAGTGCAGTGATAGGACAAGTAGTAATGGGTATAAACTAAAAGAGGGGGAGTTTAGATTATACCTTAGGAAGAAATTCTTTACTGTGAGAGTGGTGAGGCAGTGGATAAGGAATTGACTGGATGGTCACACTCAAAGAGTTGTGGTCAACAGCTCAATGTCCAAGTGGAGATCAGTGATAAATGGCATTCCTCAGAGGTCAGTGCTGGGACTGGCACTGCTTAACATCTTTGTCACCAACATGGACAGTGGGATTGAGTGCACCCTCAGCACATTTGCAGACAACACCAGCTGGGAGATGAGAAGGTTCCAGGGAGATCATATTGCAACCTTCCAGTACCTGAAAGGCACCTACAGGAAAGCTGGAGAGGAGCTGTTTACAAGGGTATGGAGTGATAGGACAAAAGGGAATGGCCTTAAGCTGAAGGAGGGTAGATTTAGATGAGATATCAGGAAGACATATTGTACTGTGAGAGTGATGAGGTCCTGGAACAAGCTGCCCAGGGAAGCTGTAGATGCCCCATCCCTGCAAATGTTCAAGGCCAAGTTGAATTGGGCTTTGGGCAACCTGGTCTAGTAGAGGGTGTCCCTACCCATGGCAGGGGAGGTGGAACTAGATTGTCTTTGAGATTTCTTCCAACTCAAATCATTCTATGTATTTCTGAACTCTTCATTTTCCGTCTGGAAAGTTGAACTTGGGTCTCTTCATGCCGCTGTCTTGTGTGATGTAGGAAGGATCGGTGCAAGGCTGCTGTAGGTGTTTGATGAGGTGTAGGATAGAGAACAGTGCTGGCTTAAGGGAAATGGGATGAGCCAAACTGCTGCCATAGGTGTAATTTGTCTTTACTTCATCGAACAGCCAGACTAATTAGTTCTGTGCTTTACTGTCTGTAAGGGGAATAAGCTCTCTGTCTCTGAAGCACTAAGTCAGCCACTAGGTCATGCAAACATGTTTGCACTGCAGACCAGCAAATACTGTATTTATTGCCCCTTGCTTAAACTCTAGCATGCAAGTTCTTTCACTAATGTGACTGTACTTCTTAAAGGTATATTTTTAAGCATATTATTTAACTACCTGTGACATTAGGGATTTAATATTTTTATTTTCTTTGGCAAGGATAACAGAATTTTTCTCAATGTCTGCTGGCATCTTTTTGCTGATGCTTCAAAATACAAGAGGGTTTTCTTTTCTGTTTTGACAAGAATTCAATAGATAGTTCACATTGGGTACATGCTAATCCTTTTCTAAACATCGACCTGACACATCCTTTCCCAATTTATTAAGTGTTGCAGAACCATGAAGCATGGCATTTATGAACATCTTGAGCAAAGTATTTAATAAAGTTTCTGTTTCTGGATCCCAAGAGATAGCAAATGTATCATCACAGTAATAATTAAGCAGACAAAGCACTAACGCTGTTGCTCATGGATCTCCAGAGCAATTGTTCAGGAATTGCCAAAGAACTCAGAACTTCCAGTTCTTAAAATATTAATTTGTGCTGTAATTAACAAGACTTTTTATGTTAAAATTGGAGTTTATAGAAAGGGTATCTTATTGGAATAAAATTTAATTTTCCAATAATCCTATTTTTTAATATCATTTTAATATACATTGAAGGTTCTTCTTGGTGAACTTAATCTTACTGCACACATTAATAATATGAACTATTTGATATTGCAAATGGCAGGGAAATTTTTCTTTGATATAGCCCATAGAATAGAAAAGCTGCTTATATCTCTGAAAGACCCATGGTGTTCTGTTTTTCAGGCTTATAGATTTCTTTTGCTTGATAATGTGATTTGTAAATATTGCTCCTTTGAGCATGGTTTGCAAATTTGCTGTGTTGCAACAGCATTATTGATAAAGTAGATTTGTAATATTTAACACATTCCAAAATGTGAAGTCTGATTCACCTATTACATTTCAAATGAGAGCCATCTGATCATGTGTCAGCAGATTCAGTCTTTTCTAAAGAAGTTTTGATTTTGAACCACTTTGAATTACAGTCAGGTATTTTAGGCTAACTTTCTTCTGTCATTTTTTGTACCTTTATAAATTCATGTTATTTCAGTCTTTTATAATAGTTAACATTTTACAACAGATGACATTATTAACATGAAACATTTCTGTAAGTTCATTTTTATGATTTCAGAAATGTTTCATTGATATGTATGTCTCTGCTGCCATGATGACACCAAAACAAATGCTGCTAGTGGCCACAGGGACAAGTATTCAGGCCCTAATTAAATAGTAGTTCTGGCAGATGTGCAATCAACTCATTGTAGCCGAATTTTGTCAGTGGCAGAAGCAGTTTCCAACAGCAGCTTTAAGTAGCATTGCAGGGAGGGTGAGACCTCTCAGCCCAGGAAAGTCTTTTTGTAAAGGTTTTTCTGGACAAATTTGGTGAGTCTTTTCCAAAATGTTTCAACATTCTCTGGCAAAAAGATATGCACATCAGAAACAGTGAGTTTAATCTCAGGTCAGAATAAGCTGTGCCTGTATTTCACGGTCAGTTGATTACCTTCTCAGTTTTTGGAGAGGTGAATCTGAAATATTTGGGTATCTTCAAAATTTGAAGGATATGTAATCATTAAATACTTTCACAAACATAATAATCGAGACTCCTAAGTCCTAACAATAAAGACAAATTTCCTGAACAGTCTTACTTTTAATTATTATGCTCAAAAATTCCGTATGTTCTGTTGTACTCTTGCTCATTAAAAGTGCGCTCTCAGCAAGACTGCTCCCTTGGGTGATTTGCAGTACTTGGTGTCAAGACATGTTAACAGACCAGTTCAATTTGCAGAATAGCTAATTATTGGCATATATTTTGCCCCCTTAGATAAAAGGGAATATCTCCTGTAAAGAAAGAAAAAGGTAAATTTGAATAAAGAACTATTAAAACCCACTATTTCCTAAAGAAGTCAGGTGTTTTCTATCATAATAACTGAATTAGCTAATAAATTGACTATTGAGTCAAACTGAGTATTTTCTACAAGCTGTGGAATACAACTGAGTATTTATGTCGTGATGAAATTTAGTGTCATTTTAACTGGTAGTTTATCAGTTCTGGTCTCAGTTATAATGAGAGAGAGTATTCTTTGATCTGTTAAATTGAGGTTTTGGTCTTTGCCAGTTCATATTCCTCAGCGTGTTTGCAAATATTTTTCGCCACACTTTTATGCATGCATGTCAAAAACATAGAAGAAAAATCTGACTATTACATTTTAACTGACAGAAAAAGATGGAAAGACGTTTCCATTGAAGAGAAAACTCAAACAAAACTTGAGAAAATCCCATTTTGCCTGTACCACTGTTTCTTTAAGTGCATAAAGCCAAGTATACAATGCATATTGAGAGAATGGTTCTTTATTTTTAAAAGGAAAATAATATATAACCTTGAGAATTACAGTGATGTCAAACAGAAGTAGCTCTCTGCCAGGAAGTCTATCTGATGTCAGGGGAAAAGGGTATTTGCCAGCAAAGAGACTTGCAGGTCCTTTATCAGGAGTTAAATAGTTGAGCTATATGGATATGGACCAGTCCTCTCTTATAGCACACATGAACTCCATGATGAAATGGAGAGTCAGACAAAAGTCAGACTAGGTTGACCGATGGTCTGGGACAGTTGAGGAATATTCTTCATTGGAGGTCTTTTAAAAAAGCTAAGGATAACATTTGTTAGAAATGAAACACATGACTTCCTGAAGATTCTTGAGCTCTTCACCTACGTTTAAGTACTCAGACACAGTTACTATAACAAATTAATTTGTATTACTGACTGCTTACAGATAGTAACGTGTCATACTTTCTTGAGGTGGGGGTGGGAGGGAGCTTAGTGATAGTTTTGATAATGAGATAATCCTCAGCTAGGTTTGTTAACATTGGCTTCAACGTCTAAATGTAGGCATTTGCAAATTAGTTGTAGTTTTAACCTCTTGTCCACTTTAATTGACTTATGTATTCCTATTGACCCTGACAGTTCTGTAACAGAATTATGGCTTAAATATTTTCTGAGGAAAAGAATTTTCAAAAGCAGTTACATTCCAGTTTCTTACATTTTATACAGCAAATTAATTTACTAATTTATCCAGTCTTAACTTCCAGATGTATTTATAGCAGCAGCTTTGCATTGCTCTGTTTTCCTTACATCCCTTAAGAGAGCTAATCAAAATAATAATATTTTCCTGGGCTGACTGAACACAAGACTGTAGGTTTGCTAATACAGCACTAGAGAGACAAGGAATGTGTAGAAGTGGGGGAAGTCTGCCCTGTTTTGGCAGCAAAGCCCTCGTAGGCCAACTTATGCGGCTCACTATAAGCTGCCAGCTCTAGAGCCAATGTCTGTGCCCTAGCAAAACAGGTTTTGGGCTGATGACCGCCTCTTTGTGGTTATCAGCTTTCTGTTGTGTCTTGAGGTTGCAAAATGAGCTTATAGTGCACTTGCATTGCTCCCCCGAACAATGGTCCGTGCAGTGCTGCCCAGCTGAGGGGCACCACCACCACCACCAGCATGTGGGGAGGATGGAAAGAGGCCCTGTTGAGACTGAGAAACTCTCACCACAAAACCACAGTGTTCTGTAGCTTCTTAATGAAGAGCTCAGAAAGTTTATCCTGTGCAGACCTCAACTGCAAAACTACACGAGCCACACAATTCAGATTTGGTTTTTTAGTGACCAAAGTTTCTATATATGGTCTGGTGTACACAGAAAGTTCAGAATCTGTTATAAAATTCACCTGCAGGTCCCTAGCAGGTGACAGGAGGGAGGAAGACCTAAGGTTGTTCCATCTGATTTCCATTCCCAGGTTTGGAGGTTGTTTATGGGACTATACCACTCATAATTGATATACTGTACTTCAAGAAGGAAATTAAAATGTTTTTAGAGCTCAAAGAGCAAGCTTTCAGCTTGCTTCAGTTAGGCTGCATCTGAATATGCATGCAGATCTAGGGCAAATTACTCCCACGCATGTTTTTTTTCTTCATGGGATAGTTCGTTAAACTACCATAACATACATAAATACATTATAAGAACACTGAAACCTCTTCAGTTGAGTTTTGGAGGGTGTATACCAATTACTGTGAGCAAATTACACTCAAAACTCCAACACTGAATTGTTCTTGTGCAAAGCAAGATTTCACTAACATTGTTAAGTTCAAACCATAGCCTGCAAATGCTTGAAGAAGTGAAATATGTAGTAAACCTCACATTCTAGCACAGAACTACGTGTTTCCCCTATGAGATATTAGCAATAGAGGTTTACCACTCACTAGGTGGGAAATGACCAGTTTTATTTTTCACAGTTACCCACTTCAATATTCTATGACACCTTGCCATAGTATGAGTCTAGCATCTGGCATTCCTCATCAAATTCCTGATCAAATGAAGGCGATATCTTTTTGACATAGACTACATAAAAGGTAGTCTAACTCTCTCATTAGTGAAATGTGGGGCACATACTGATTATTCTGCCACAGTTATTATTAGGGAGGAGGAGAAAGTGCACACACAGCTCTTTGGATGACTGGATAAAATCATCCTTGCTCTGATTTCTTCAAGTTCAGTCAAATCCCACTGGAGATGAGTAGGAACCATTGCACAGGGAAATCTCAACCTAAAGCGTATTTTTTAAAAAATTGTCTCAGATTATCCCAGGATTTACATACGCATTCACTGGGTGCAGTCATTTCTAGACCGCGGACTTACTGATTTATCCAGTCTTATATTGAGCCTAAATTATGCTAGTGCTTCAGAAGAATGCCTGAATACCATTAGGCAGACTACAAGAATATAAAATGTCTGTACTTAATTAAAATAAATAGATGTGGGCATAGCTGTAGTGCAGGCATCTCCACTTCAGGAGACTATCCTCAGGGCTACTGGCTGTGGATGCTCAAGTATCCAGGTTTTACCAGCTGTTTTAAGCATTCTGCCTTCAATACTCACTTTAGTCCCACTGACAACTGTCCTGCGCTGGCACAATTTTTAGGACAGATGGAGGCAGCTGAAGGACAAGAAAAGAAAATGCCTCTTTCTGCACAGTAAAGCATAAAGATAGTGTGCAATAAGAAATTAATATATGTTAAACAGTCTTGGCAATTTTCCAGAACAGAAAAGTTTCTCACTCCAAGTGGGAATGTAGCCAAACACAGATGACTGACATCTGTGTCTTTCTCTGCTTCAGGCGTAGAGGTATGCTAGCAGTCCAAATTTGTCTTCCTGAAGACTGAAGTAGACATGTTACCTATCACAGTCACTGAATGTCACTGTAGACCCACTTTAAGAAAGTGAAAGTGGTGGAAAACAGGGAATGCTTTGCTGTCTCAGAAAAGAGGGCTGCACTCCCATGGAGATCATGCAATTGGGTCTGTGCTAGTATTTGCTTTAGCTCTGGCCTCACCATCAAAGAAACCCAACAAAACGGCTGATGGGCCGAGGCCAACTGTATGAGGTTTAACAAGGCCAAGTGCCGGGTCCTGCACTTTGGTCGCGACAACCCCAGGCAGCACTACAGGCTTGGGGCAGAGTGGCTGGAGAGCTGCCTGGCAGAGAAGGACCTGGTGGTACTGGCTGACAGCCAACTCCACATGAGCCAGCAGTGTGCCCAGGTGGCCAAGAAAGCCAACGGCATCCTGGCCTGCATCAGGAATGGCGTGGTCAGCAGGAGCAGGGCAGTGATTGTCCCCCTGTACTCTGCTCTGGTGAGGCCTCACCTCGAGTACTGTGTCCAGTTTTGGGCCCTTCAATATAAGAAGGACATTTTGCTGCTGGAGCGTGTCCCGAGAAGGGCAGCAAAACTGGTGAAGGGACTTGAAAACAAGTCTTATGAGGAGCGGCTGAGGGAACTGGGGTGGTTTAGTCTGGAGAAGAGGAGGCTGAGGGGAGATCTGATCGCTCCCTACAACTACCTGAAAGGAGGTTGTGGTGAGGAGAGTGTCAGTCTCCTCTCCCAAGTAGCAAGTGACAGGATGAGAGGGAATGGCCTCAAGTTGCATCAGGGGAGGTTTAGGTTGGATATTAGGAAAAACTTCTTCATGGAAAGAGTAGTGAGGTGTTGGAACAGGCTCCCCAGAGAGGTGATGAATCATCGTCCCTGGAGCCATTCAAAAAACGTGTAGACATGGCACTCCAGGACATGGTCTAGTAAGCATGGTGGTGTTAGGTTGACGGTTGGACTTGATGATCTCAGAGGTCCTTTCCAACCTTAGTGATTCTATGATTCTATGAAAATCTGCACCTTTAGCATTAGGAAAAGCATGAAGAAACTGAGAAATTTGAGAGAAACAATAAGAAGACTCACCAGCGAGGTCAGTGGTTATCTGCTGAACTGAGCAGAAATCATTAAAAGTGCTGGAAGAGTCTAATGACCAGTGCTGGTATTTTCAGTGTTGCAAACTGCTGCCTTGGGAAAGTGGGAGCTGGTTCATACAAACACAGGACAGAAAGAATTCAACCTAGTCTCTCTGCCTTTAAAAAAGTTGTGTCTGTTTCACTTCTAGAAGCATGGGACCAGGTTATCAGGCTTGTTTTCTTCCCTTTACTTCATGATAGAGAAATGGAGATAAACCCAGTGCTGACCACATGACTAGAGCCAGATCCCACCATGAGTTCTGTTGGGGCTGGAGCTGAAGCAAGGCATGCTTCTTTTCTCTGATCTTAATGACACCCATCTGGGTGCAGTGAAGTGTCAATGACATGTACAGATTATGCTCATTTAGTTACACAGGTGAGCTTTTAAGGAACTCTGTTATAAATTTGTAAAAATATATAGAGCAGATTCTGGGTTTATTAAAGTTGAAAACTCATGTTGGCTTTGACAGAACTGTTTTTTAAATTTTAAAAGCACAATGAAAAAATCATTTGGAGAGAACCAAAATGTGAAGATAATTAAAAATAAATCTTTTTTGAGGAAGAGAAGAAAGAACCATTTTGTCAAATAGAATTTTCATGAGATCAGATTTTATGGTAGTAATATTTTATTCCCTGCTCCCAGGTATCAGCTGGGAAGTTAGCTGACAAAACTTAAAATGCATTTGAGCCTCTGCCTCTTGTTCATTCAACATACATCTTGTTTTCTGTGTTGGGAGATTCTAATAGTGTCTTCATTGTCTCGTCATAGTCCATTACCTGCAGTCTGCAGTAATTTTCCAAGTGTCTGAATAGCTTACGTTACAATCAGGGATGTCAATGAGCAGACCCCCAAGTACCTTACATGTCTATGGATGCCCTTGATATACCAAACCCATCTGCAAATGAGCAAAGTCAATGTCTTTTCATTGGGCTTCTTACGCTAACTGGGAGATGGACTTGAATCTTCCTCTCTTCCCATTCCTACCCCAAATGTCTTTTCTTTTTAGATGGAAAATCAGTCAGAATCATTATAACAGATTTTTGTCATGAAGAAACTTCATAGGAAGACATATTCAATAATTTCTACTTTATTACAAATGTTATTATTCACTGTACAACCAGAATCACAGATCACAGATTGATAGGGGTTGGAAGGGACCTGTAGAGATCATCGAGTCCAAGCCCCCTGCCAAACCAGATGCCCTACACGAGGCTGCACAGGTAGGCATCCAGATGGGTCTTAAATATCTCCAAAGAAGGAGACTCCACAACCTCTCTGGGCAGCCTGTTCCAGGGCTCCATCACCCTTACTGTGAAGAAGTTCTTTCTCATGTTTGAGTTGAACTTATTCCTGTGTTCCAGTTTTCAGCCACTGCCCCTTGTTCTCTCACTACCCACCACCGAAAAGAGTTTGGCCTTGTCCAATTGCCTCCCACAGTTCAGATATTTATAAACACTGATCAGATCCCCTCTCAGTCTTCTCTTCTCCAGGCTGAAGAGACCCAAGTCTCTCAGCCTCTCCTTGTAGGGAAGATGCTCCAGGCCTTTTATCATCTTTGTTGCCCTCCGCTGGACTCTTTCAAGGAGATCCCTGTCTTTCTTGAGATGGGGAGCCCAGAACAGGACACAGTACTCCAGATGAGGTCTCACCAGGGCAGAGTAGAAGGGAAGGATCACCTGGCCACACATTTTTTTTTTCTTAATGCATCCCAGGATGCCATTGGCCTTCTTGGCAACAAGGGCACACTGCTGGCTAATGGTCAACCTGTTATGCACGAGGACCCCTAGGTCTTTCTCTACAGAGCTCCTCCTGGCAGGTCATGAACCCAACCTGTACTGATGTGCATGGTTGTTACTCCCCAGTGTGGGACTCTACACTTGCTTTTGTTGAACCTCATCAGGTTCCTTTCTGACCAACTCTCCAGCCTGTCCACATCTGATAATCAGACCTGTCGAGCCTGATAAATTCTTCTCTTGGGTTTTTTTTCAGACTGTCTAAATATATCTCACCAATACAGTGTGACATGCTTGGTTCTCAGATGTCTTGAATGGTTGGACTAGACGTTCCTTGAGGTCTCTTCCAATCTTAATGATTCTATGATTCTATGAACTTACTAATGTTCTTCTATAAATATGTTCCATTATCATATAGAATAGAATAGAATAGAATAGAATAGAATAGAATA
>VWZZ01004133.1:52156-65184 GCA_013399095.1 Psophia crepitans
CTGCTCCTGCTGGCTACACTATTCCTGATACAGGCCAGGATGCCGTTGGGCTTCTTGGCCACCTTGGCACACTGCCGGCTCATGTCCAGGCAAGTATCAATCAACACCCCCAGGTCCTTTTCCTCTACACAGCTTTCCAGCCACCCCGCTCCCAGCCTGTAGCGCTGCCTGGGGTTGTTGTGGCCAAAGTGCAGGACCCGGCACTTTTCCACATTGAACCTCATCCCGTTGGCCTCTGTCCAGCGATCCAACCTGTCCAGGTCCCTCTGCAGAGCCATCCTACCCTCCGGCACGTCGACACTTCCCCCTAACTAGGTGTCGTCTGCAAACTTACTGAGGGTGTTATTTCATTTTTTATTTGTTTAGTTGTTAATTATCACTATTCTATTTTTCCACTTCTGTCTGGATAGCTCTTAAAGAACTTCTTATGTTTCCTGTAGGTACTCTCCAACATTATATACCGCCACCTGCTAATGGAGCAGAATTCCTGCCAGAGCTCCTCTCTGTTCTCCTGCACACTTCAGTGAAAGACAGCTGAAGACAAGACAATCTACCATAACGGTATAGCCTTTTGACATTCAAATTAGAAAAATAAAGAAACCAAACCCCCAAATGTCCCGGGAAAGCAAAAGAAGAATAAACACAATGTTTTAAAAGTACATATGTATTCCTTTCTCATTACATGAATATTTTGCTTCGCCAGTGGAGTTCTGCACCTACTTTGTAGAAATGCAAAAAACCAAGATTACTGATAGTTTCTGGCATTATTAGACTTTTCAAATGATACAGGATCTTTTGAGTTACTTACAAAGCCACACTCTTCCCATGCTATTTATGCAGAAAACAACCTTCACAGTTGTTTGAGAAATAGAGAGATGTGGCACGCAACTCTGCTGATAATTAAAGCAAATTATTTAAATCTCCTGAGTTAAGATTTTTTAGGACAACAGCAAGGCGAAGATACAGTGATCAAGTTTTTTTTGTTTTAAAACTGCTAAGCTGCTTGGAAAAGTAAAGATGGCAAACACTCTTGCACAGAATGATATCTGACCCAAGCTGTCATACAGACCACTTTGAAATCTGGTTGTTTGTGTTACTGATCATTATTGTTCGCATCTAGCCTTGCTGGCTCTGCCTGGCACTGACTGCTGAAATGCTGAAGTGTCACAAGTGGATTCCTGTTAGGGCTTTCAACTAGTCTGTCAAAGAAAAAAAATAAATAATAATAATAAAATATTTATTTTACTTTTTGTTTAAAGCGCATTTTCATCATATTCCGAACCCAGTTCTGTGGACTCTTAAGCCCCAACCATCACCCAACATTCTGGGTACTCATTAAAACTGAAATGAAGATTTTAATCATTTAAGGTTTATTCATAACTTTCACATAAAAACCATCATCACGAATGGCACTAACCAGCGTCAGTGTTTACAGGTGGTTATCTTTGATTTATAACTGTTGCTGTAGAAATCTGTTCTTTGCCTTATTGTTTGGTGGTTGTGACCTCCAGGGTGAGACTGAATCTGTTCTGCCTGAACTGGGATGTGGATTTGAACCTGATGTTTTTACCTCCCAGCTGGACAGGAGGTAGATGACTACAGCGACTAGAGGAGGTGCTGATCTAAGCAACAAGGCAGCATTGCAGACCAGAGTAAAACCAAAAGGTCATAAGGGAGTTTAGGACAGTATATCCTTTGTTCCTGGTATTGTCACAGAAAGGCTGCTTTCTACCATATACTCAGATCCTCAGATTTGAAAGATTGCTTGGGACCACCATTGTGTTAGAACTGACCTCGTATATCACTCCATATTTCACAATTATCATTATTTTCAATTAATTTTACTACTTGGATCAATTTTACATCAACTGTAATGAAACTGAACATTACCATTTATGTCATAGATTCTGTCATCTTTCTGGCCAATATGTGATGTGTTTACATTCATAAAATTGTTAGTTTTCCTTGAGTCATCTTCATCTTCAATAGTAACACTTTGCTTTTTAAGGAGACGATAACAGCTCTGTCTTTTGTTTCTCCTTCTACCTTAACCTGGACAATAATTGTTAGCTTTGCTAATGTGTGAGCTCTGTTTCAATTTTCTTTTGAAGCTCTCACGGTCTCCATTGACTTGAGGACAGTATGTGATGATCCTTTATGAAAGATATTTCTTTCTCTTACAGATCTTCAGGCTTTTAAGAAGATTAATTACATCTGCAGGACATGTTTTCTTATTTCTTTGCTGAAAATGGCAGGCAGGAACATAATTACAACAGCAAAATTACTTGCAACTTAAATGCTGCTTTTACATTTACTGAAATAATTTGTCAAGGTAATAGCATAGTAGCGGTCAAATGGAGTGTGGTAAAAACATGCTTGCATGTTCCGTGCAGGCTTTTCTGTGCAGAGTAATGGAGAGGACCTGGCTGTGGAAGCGGTCCATTACTGTCTTGTGTGATTGGAGCTTGTGTAGCAACTTCTACTAAAACATCATGGTCCTGATCTCTAGCATGGGTTTGGTGTTTGCTGGTTTGTTCTACCAAAACTTGATGCATGTCCCAAGTGAGCTCTTCAGCTTTTGCTTGTAATACTGGATGCCCTGTAAGGAAAGCTTGGTTTGTGGTTTAAAGAAAGCTGTTTCGCACTGAAATCCAGATCAATGAGTCTGGGGCTATTTGGCCATCTTGTCACAAATTCATATGGTTTTGTTGAAGTGGGTGAGGTAAGCAAGATGATTTGAAATTATTTTATTTTATATTGGTTTGCATCTCAAGAGAATATACTTTGTAAGAGGGCAAATATTTCTGTGTGTTATCTGAGAATTAGACAAAGAAATGAGATTACAGGACAAGCAGTTGGCCTGTTGGCACTGGATGTATAGGAAATGCTGTTGTGACACTGTATCCACACTTTAACAACACCCGTGGAAGTCCTTATAGGATTGAAAAGTGTTTTATGTAAAACAAAAACTGAAGCAGAACAAGTTTCACTAGCTGCGAGTCACAGCCTGATGCTCACCAGCACCAGAGGTGTGTGTCCACAAAGTGGATCCTGCTGCCAAGTGCCCAGGCTGGGGTGTTCAAGCTCTCCCACCAGCAGCCAGGCACTCGACGGCTTGCGCCCAGACAGCGGGCCCAGGATCTGCACAGGACAGAAGACGAAGGACACCAGCTGACCTGTCCTCCTCATGTCTCTGTTTTTTTTCCTTAGGTTATGGGTCATGTGCAGGTTTTGGATATGCTTTTCTGCACTGTGTAGCAGCTGACAGAGATATTTGCACTTCTATCAAGTATATTCTTTTGAGATATAAGAGAATATATCTTGTTATGCAAGAGAATACATCCTGATGTACATTTAAACTGCTAGTTTGAAAACCCTGCCCTACCATCTTACAGATCCTGATATTTGTCTGCTATTTGTTGTTCTGCTGCAGTGGTAACTATTTTTTTCCAACATCCCAGAAAATTTAGCGAGATAAAATGTGTTATCCTGAAGAGTTGGCCCTGCTTGTTGATCTGTGCTGAGCGATTCTATCAAACAAGATAAACCTGAGGCAGTAACAGGAGGCTGCTAACCTCATGTCTCCTGCTGGATACAAGATGACAAGTGAGACCAAACATCACACAATTCAAGAAAACAAAGGCAACAGTCTTTAAGATCTGGGAGAAACAGTTCACTTCCAGTGTGGCACAACAGACATGCTATCATGGAACACGTCAGCAGGTCTTCAGATGGGAGCTAACCACCTCCTCTTTGTTTCAGCTTCTGCCCTCTGAGCTCTGGGATTTACTTCGTTTGAGTAGGAGTCATGTTAAGTTACATTTTAATTTATAATATTATAAATTATAAAGAGCAACATATTATTTATGAATAACATCTATAGTCAGATTACATGCAGGCAACCAAATACCAAAATTCAGGTCAGCTATGAGACACTCTCAGGTCAGTAAGTGACAAACTTTAATGCCAAAAAATGCTAAGTGGCTATCTGACCTGAAATAGGGGAGTTGTCCTCCCCCATTCAATATACAGTATCTTTAACAGCATGGTGAATTGAATCTGATAAGTAATTGGGACTGTCGCCATCTCCTCAAAATAGTTTCTGCTGCTTCATCACTTACTTCATCCTTAGGCTGACTGCTGTGACGTGCTGTGGCACAACAGCCAGCTTTTCTACACCGTTTGCACCCAATAAATTTCTTTAGCAGTAACCTGCCTGAAGTGCAAACAACATGTGTTTCCAGACTGAAAGATACCAGTCAGCTAGCCTCACATTTCTGACACTTCACCTCTTTCCTCTGTGTTTGAAAAATAAATCACATTCAGCTGTCAGATTTACTTAGGGTACTAAGTTCTCTAATGCATTGAGTGTGGGTGTGAGCTTCCTGGACTGAAGGGCTGTAGCCCCTCCAGAAACAAGAGTTAATGCATGTGCATTGTACCACGTGTCCTGGCTGTGGCCAGGCCGGGGTTAATGCTCAGGCCCGGGCCAGGTGAGCCGGGCCGGGCCGGCCGCTATTCCACACCACGTGACGTCACGCCCCTATGGAGGGACTGGCCGGGAGGGGCCCGGGGCTGCTCCGGGACGGTCTCGCTGCGGGCTGCGCCTCTGGTCTGTCTGGTCTGTCGGGTCGTCGGTCGGTAAAGTACTGCGTTTGTTATCGCGGTTGTTTACATCCCGGGATAATTATTGCAGCCCTATTGTCGTTTCCCCTCTCCCTTTGTCGGCCCATTAAACGGCCGTTATCTCAACTCGAAGCCATTTGCCCTTTTGTTGCCTCATTCTGCCCCGTGTTTTGCTGCCGGGGCGGTGAGCGAGCGGCTGCGTGGGGCTCGGCTGGGGCTGGGGCCGAACCACGACACCACGCCATGTGATGCTGCCCTAACAGTGTGACTTCAAAGTCATTTTAAGTAGAGCTGTATCTACTTTGGTAGGATGCATGAAATATAAGTATAGGTAACTGTGGGGTTTTTTTAGTTCAAGAACTATTAGCAGTGACCTTTTCTATTCAGCTGTCTTAGCCCAATGATGTCCAACTCTCCCTGAGCTTTGGAATACTATTTTGCTTGGCTGTGACTTGAAGAAATCTTTTTTTAGTGGTTTATTCTTGCTGAAAACAATAGATGAAGTAATTTTTGTGTGTCAAGATTTTAGAAGTCAAAAGAATATTTGCTGGGCCTATGGGGTAAATAAAAGAAGAATTTTTCCCTAAATAAGGCTGATGAGTTTTACAAACTTCCTTATGTTTGGCAAGATGGTAGCAAGAAAGGTTTGGTGCAGTGATCGGAAGATGCAAGAAGGCAATGTATAGAGTAGAGTTAACCCACAAATAGAGACAAATAACCTGTTTCCTCAAACAGTATATCACGTTCTTTGGTTCACTGGTGAATGATGAATTTTTCAGGAAATTCTCTTTTAAGGTAGACAAAGTGCATAAAATATAGGTGTCAGCACAACTGACATAAGAGAAAATCTAAAAGATACCTAAGAGAAAAGATATGTTTCTTATTCGTCTTACTATTCTATTGATGTGTTAAGGATGTATATGTTAAGAGTGTAGTACATAATGTACTTCTTTTCTTTGTAGATGGAAGTCCTCACATCAATTTTTTGCTGTTTCTGTCAAAAAATTGAAACTGTTGGGGTTATGGTCCTTTATCCTTCTGGCTGTTTCCTCTATTAAAAAAAAATCACTAAATGAAAAAAAAAGCAACTTGATATGCTCAGTATTTTTATCATCTCTAGGCTTTCTTACCATCAAAACAAGAATAAAAACAAACCACTGTCTAAATTGCTATGCAAAATATGATTAAGCAATCACTAGTAAAAGTTTTCATCCAATTATTTTCTTTTATATGCCACCTCATCTTCAGCAGATGAGTACCTCTTGTGAGAAAATGTCACTTACCCATTTCTGTAAACTTTATTTGAACGACTAGACCCACTTCAAACACATTGCTGTTTTGACAGTACAATAATGACAAACAAACCAGAAGAGCAAAGGACACCTGTAACAAGAGGTACATGAAAGTCTTTTATGAAATTTGTACGTTCCAACTCCCTGCTTATTGCGTACCGTAAATAGACTAGCAACACATTTTCAGGGCTGAATCTTGCCATGTTTAATTTGTTACCAAGTCCCTTGATGTTCTTGTGAATAGATTGCCTACTTGTTTAAGCTTTAATTATTTTCTTCATTTTAAAGAATAATCTTATGAAATCCAAGACCAAGTTAATTAGCTTATACTGAATGGGATGTCTTAACCTCCGCAGAATACACACACACACATAATTAAAGATGAGTTACTCTGAATATGAAGGCAGGTCAAATTGGAGGGGCTTATTTATAATTTCAAGTCTTCTTCTGCTTGTATATTACAGATATAAAGTCTGAATTTGGTGTTTGTAAGTGAGAGGAACTGCCATATTGTTTAGACAAATGCATCTCTAACAAGTCAGTCCAAGTGGCATTCACAGTAAATTATTGTCTCTTTCAGCTTCATCACCCTGCAGAGATCCTAGGCATGGGTCTCCGGCAGCTGCAGGAAGAGGCTTTTTTTTTCTCACTTTCAGATATCCAAGGTGACCCATTTCAGGAGTATCCCGGGGTACCTAGGCTTCCCTGCCTCCTAGGGAGCAACACTGAGCAATACACTCTTCATTTTATTCCCTAGCACCTAACACATCCAGTGTCCATATGTTGAGAAATACTGGTATAACCATATTGTAAAAAAATTTTTTTAACCTTAAATAACAAAAAAAGAGCCTCTTCAGATGCTTTCATGTAATACTTAAATGATCTATGCTTCTAGATATCAAATATTGACACAAGTGTTATCTACTTTTGGAAACCGCAGCATGATTGACTGGGTTAGCAAATACATTTTGTTTGGAGTTTGTGTTTTTGTATAGTTTTTCTTCTTTGGGTTGTGTTTACGTAACAGTGTTCAACTCCCTGATGACCAGTTGTACATTTAAGGCTTTTTTTTTAAGCTTGTAACAAATATGGGCTCATTATACTGTTCTACACACGCAAACTATTTTCTGTGGAGCGTAAGACTGTTTAAAAGGATGCTTTAATCTGTTTTCTCCATCCGTGTTATACCTGGGCCACCACAATGTTGTAATTCTTGACAGAATCCTGTATAAGTATGGATTGTTCTGAATGTTACACTTAGAGTTAGTCTCAGATAAAGTGTTTGTTTGTTTCATTCTTGATCACAGAGGAGTCCTAAATTCCATCCCTGAGTACTAAAAGGGATGTTCTTATTCCAATGCTTTTTATATACTAACAGAACTTTCCCCATTTCAGTTACTTTTAAGATACAGTCACATATGCTTGTGCTCAAAAGTGTAAGTAAAAGACTGAGATAAACAGTCAGCTTAAAATAATTTAGGACAGTGACACAGGGTAGGAGTCACATTTCCAATGGACACAATGCATCTACTCTGAAATACACCAGAGGACAGTTTGACCACTGCTTTTATGAAAAATTTTTCTGAATGAATAAGGTTGTCCCAGATAGCAAATGATATTTCATCTTTATATTATTCATCCTGTTCTGAGTAAGACAGAATCGTCTTTCGTTTTGTGGGTCTCTTTATATTGCATTGATGTGGTTACCTTAAAGTGAACATATTTGTGTTTGTTTTACATGGTGTGCTGAACTAGTTCAGAGATTCCAGCAGTCATTCTGTTAGAAACACAACAGATATTGAAAGAGATCGATTTTGTTGAATTATCTTTTTTTTATAGCCCAATCAACATTATCTTTTAGTACAAACACATTCAAAGGAATCTTTGCAAATAATTAAGTTTTCCATTCTGTAATTTCTTTGTGATACAAAGGAAGACATAGTGCTGCACAGTGTTGCTTCCACTGCCCTGGAATTATTACAGTAACTAATTTTCTTCAGGTGGAACAATAAAAAAATTATCTCCTTTCCTTAGGATTACTTCCTCTCAACAGTTATCAGTAATACTTTCTATTACTGAGGGAAGCAGAGGATGTAACACTGATCTTATTGATGAAGCCTATTGTAGAAGAGCAAGTAACAATTTTAGACATTAGAATTGAAGTTCATAGAAGAGTAATTGCATCTGAATAAAAGAAAAATTCTAAGATTGCTTTCAGTTAGTCAGATAAGGCAAAAATAGGAAAAAGCTACAGATAACCACACTGTCCTTATGTTTACTTATAGCACCTGACCCATTTCAAAAGTTAAATTAGTTTACTTCTGCTTAACCTGCACTTTGCTACTTTTAGGCAGGAAGACAAGGAACATTGTAAAGATGACTTAAATCAATTCATATCATTGTTCAATAGTATAATGGCTGTCTTCTCACATTTCTTCCCTCCCCTGATGTGTGTTGTCCTCTCCATTCCTTTCCCTTCCCTCCAGCCCTGGCTACATAATCTGCCCATTTGGGTAAAAGTAAAATTCCTCCATGAGTAAATTCAACTCAGTAAATCTTCAGAAAACCACCCAATTTTCCCGCTGTCTTATTCAACAGTTGAAGGTTGAATGGGTGCCAGAGCTGGCACAGGATCCATAACAACAGTGTATCGCCAGAAGAAAGGCAACAAGATGAAAACTGAGGAGACGGTCCTTCCTTAGTTTGGCATCTCTGAACCATTAATTTACATTATGGCAAGTCCCTGAATCAAATCTTCAGGGAATTTTTAGATTTGATGGGAAAATGGTGTGAGGGGAAAAGAGAACTGGCAGTTCCTCCAATGAACAGTGAGGAGTCACGAGTACTGAACACCCACCTACAGGGCAGGGGATGAAGGGTGTTGACACGGTTAAATCCTGCACTCTTCATTGACCTCAATCCCAAGAGACTTCTACACTGAGAATTAATTCAGGTTATGCTGGATGATAGTGTAGAAGCAAAATCAGAAAGGCTGAAATGGAGAATAAGATAAAACTTGCAAGGAATATCATGTGTAGGAAAAAACATTTGTTCAGCAACCTGCATGGGTTTTTGACAGATAACACTGAGGAGGCTAAAATGTTCAATTACTCTTTGCATCTGCCCTCTGTAAAAAAGTTAGCTGCAGCGCAGCAGACACTGATAATCAGTAAAAGAGGTAAGAGCTCACCCTCTGGTAATGAAGAAAAATGTTTACACATTGGCTGGGCTAGCTGAGCTACAGAGGTGTTTACAGAACTGATCAATGAAGTCTCAGCCCTGTTTATGCTTATCTTTGAGAGCTTAGAGAGTGCTGGGAGCATCCTGCATTTCTAGAAAAGGCAAGAACAGATCTACCTTTGAAAGGAAAAAAGTAGGACCTGGGAATTTCTGATCTGCAGGCTTAATAAAATAACCTCAGCTCTTGAAAAAATATTGGAGCAAATACGCTGTTATTTGCAGGCAGCTAAAATTTAATAGGAAGATGAGCAACAGCCAACACAGCTTTCTCTAGAATAAACCAAGTCAAACCAATCTAATTTCTTATTTTGACAAACTAAAAATCTTTGATGTCAGAGGGGAAATAACAAATGTAAATTATTTTAATGTCTTTAGTGCTTCTTTTATTCTCATTATAAATCTTCTCTTCAGGTCTTTAAGAAAGGATTGAACTGCTCTCTGCCCGAGATTCTGTAAGTATAGTTGATCCTGTCCTCAGGCCAGAGGTTAGTGGGAGAGGTTAGGGTTGGCGAAATCAAATCGAGCTTGTCTGCATGTCAGATAAGTTAAAAAGTAGATTCAGTGACACTTTCACTCTTCGCAACAACATAGGAAATAACACAAATACTAATGTCTGAAATGCAGATCAGCTTGAATACATTCGATGTAATTGCAGCGTAGTTACGCTATTTAAATACACAGTACTATGAGCAGTATTTCCTATTAACTGAAATGCAATGAAACAGTGTTAGCTAAGGCCATCTTATAAAGGAGCTATGAAATACTGCGGGATTTGCCTTGTTTTACTACACAACTCGAAGACTGAATCAGCTTCAGTCCAAACAACAGTAACCTGATGAGTTCCAAAAACTTTTCCTCTTTCTCCAAACAGACATCTAAGAAATGGAAATTTAAAAGGTCCCTTCATATGTGCATGGTATCAGCTCTCCTGAAGGCTTAGAGATTGAGGTGGCAAAGGTAAAATGAGGGTATTGATAAAGCAGCATCCTCCCAGACAGGACATGTCATCCTGTAGCCTGACTCTTCTGACAAGGCTGCTTTGCCAAGACAGGTTAGAGGACAAATACATAGCACTTGTCTGGAGACGTGCATTGTGATAGCAGTGGTGGGCGGATAGGCTGACTACCCTGAAGCCTGGAATTTGCCATTACCAAGTCAGAGGGGCAGAGATAAACTACTGTATAGATAGATCTCTCTTACATTAAACTTATATTTTGAGTGCTATGTGTTCTGGAAAAAAACCACTTTGTTTTAAGGACACTGTTTTGTAAACATTGCTCTGTACTCTCCATACACTGCTCAGGAAGCAGTTTATAGACACTAAGCAGCAAAGGCTAGAAATGATGGGGAAAGCAATTTCAGTCTCCTGCTGGGAAGTGATTATATCAAGAGATATCTTTTCTCTAAGAAGTGAAGACATGTCTGCTGTGTGGAGGGGGCACACTCAAGCTGAGTGATCACTATGAGAAATGCATGCCCCAAAGTACACCCTGCACACCCACCCCTGTGCAGGGCACACTGCAGCATGCTGCAGTCCTCTACTTACATGCACAGTTTTTCCTGGAAGAAAAATCTAGAACAGAGCAATGGAGTGCTTCCATAACGCCTTCTGGCATGAACTACATGGGCTAGGAACACCGGGAACACTCCCTGCCCCCACAGACCAGAAAAGTCTTGAAGAGGCAGTTCAGCAAAGCTTTGTGATGGCCATACGGAGTTCCTTTTTCTGCACCTCCTGAGAGCTCTTTGTCCTGTAGCCCTACTCTGTCGCAGCTATAGTGAAGCATCCCTGACTGTTATCACTAGCAACCTGAATTATTACTACTTGCACTATTTTTTTCCATTTTCTTTTCCTTTTGGACACCTGATATTTTCATCTTAGTTGTTTCCAAAAGTTATATTTCACGATTGAAACTCCTCTAAAATCTGGCTGAGCCTCAAATTTCCCAATGACTGTTCAGTCTCCCAAGAGTCAGCTACAATACAGTGTTCTGGCCCTTTTTTCTCTGATAGAATTGTCTTTCTGTAAAGTGATTAAATCTTAATATAATGTCATGGTTTAACCCCAGCCGGCAGTTAAGCACTACAAAGCCACTTGCTTACTCCCCCTCCCCTGGTGGGGTGCAGGAGAGATTTGTAAGACTGAAAGCGAGAAAACTCCTCGCTAGAGATAAAGGCAGCATAATAGGCAAAGCAAAGCATGCACAAGCAAAGCAAAACAGGGAATTCATTCCCCACGGCCCATGGCAGGCAGATGTTCAGCCATCCCCAGGACAGCAGGGCTCCGTCACGTGTAGCAGTGACTTGGGAAGACAAACGCCACCACTCCAAATGTCACCCTCTTCCTTCTTCTACCCCCAGCCCCTTGTATGCTGAACATGACGTCATATGGTGTGGAATATTCCTTTGGTGAGCTGGGATCAGCTGTTCCAGCTGTGTCTCAACGCCTTGTGCACCCCCAGCCCACTCGCTGGTGGGGTGGTGTGAGGAGCAGAAAAGGCCTTGGCTCTGTGTAAGCCCTGCTCAGCTGTAACTAAAACATCCCTGTGTCATCAACACTGTTTTCAGCACAAATCCAAACCACAGCCCCGTACTAGCTACTATGAAGAAAATTAACTCTATCCCAGCCAAAACCAGCATATATAACAAAAGCAATAATGATAAGGTCACTAGAACTCTATATGAGCATTAATTAGTATGGTATTGATTGAAAAATAATTCCTGAAGAATCACAAGACTCATCTAATAAAGCTTCTAATGATGCCTGCAGGTTTTCAGGACTTTCTTTATGCCGCGAGTATAAAAAAATTAATGTAACAGAATGTCAATCAGTGTTCTAATCTCCAGCATTCTTTTAATTTTGTCCTGGTCTATATAGTATGAATGAAAAATTAATCAGTAAAAATATTTTAAAATCTCAGTGTCTAGTGTTTGGCCTTTTAAAATCATATCTGTTCTGTCTTTTCAACCCCAAACCCCATACAGTCTAAAGGGGCAATTTCATAGTACCTCCAGGCACAGATCTGGTGGAAAATTAACTGCACAGGGAAACATGAAACAGACCTTGCTGAAAAACAGTGATGTTGCCTGTTACCTCTGTTAAGATTTTCTCTATGTATAAGGCAAGCTTGACCTCTGGTTTCCCTTCTTCAAGATACTTAAGCATGTTCATAGCTTTGATCATACATGACGACTTCTGAGACGGACCTTAACTTCTTAATGCTGCTCAGCATAAAAGCCTCATTTGGAAACAATGAATTGTTTTATTTGATAGGTTTTAAGCAAGAGCTCATACTTAATTTAAAGTAAAAGAAGGAAAACGACTTGTCAGAGACATGGAAACATCAGGAAGGACTACACAAGTCTGGTGAAATTCTAGAAGCAATTTGAGTAGTAGTTTCCTCTCAGGAAGATGTTTAATTACATCAGAAGACTGGAATACAGACATTCAGTAAAGCAGTATTATTTGGAAGTCCAGAGCACTGTGAAGTCTACCTTCATCGCTACCTTCATAGCGCTACAGGCTGGGAGCGGGGTGGCTGGAAAGCTGTGTAGAGGAAAAGGACCTGGGGGTGCTGATTGATGCTCGCCTGGACATGAGCCAGCAGTGTGCCCAGGTGGCCAAGAAGGCCAACGGCATCCTGGCCTGTATCAGGAATAGTGTAGCCAGCAGGAGCAGGGAGGTGATCGTCCCCCTGTACTCAGCCCTGGTGAGGCCGCACCTCGAGTACTGTGTCCAGTTTTGGGCCCCTCACCACAAGAAAGACATCGAAGCCCTGGAGCGTGTCCAGAGAAGGGCAACAAAACTGATGAAGGGTCTGGAGCACAGGTCTTATGAGGAGCGGCTGAAGGAACTGGGCTTGTTTAGTC
>VWZZ01004133.1:65408-103937 GCA_013399095.1 Psophia crepitans
TATTCTATTCTATTCTATTCTATTCTATTCTATTCTATTCTATTCTATTCTATTCTATCTCCAGGGAAATGGAAATTAGTGGCATGCATAGAAGGCAAAAGTAGAACAAGTGTTCAAACAAAGGACAGCTTGCTGCTGAGTTGCCTTTTGCCACTTATCTCACAGAAATGTGAAGTGTTCAAAGGCCTGAGTTCTTCTGCAGGATATACACCACATCGGACATCAGCATTACCACTTCAATGGCTGAGAATTATTTTCTCCAGATTTAGCTTGCACATTTAGAAATATTTTTTACTTTTGGCTATATGAAGTGTCTAACATGGAAGTGATGCTGGAAAGAATATTTAGGATCTGTTTTCCTTACATCTGGAGATAGGTAGGCATGTCCCATTGTCTCATTTCTTGGGCAGTGATAGTTACTCTGCTGTATTAAAGGTTTTAAAACCTGTTCTTGGCACATGACGAAGACTATTGTTGAGTAGTACAGCCAGCGTAGTTTGGTGTGAACATTTCCTAAGATCCTTATTAAACAGTGAACACGCAAGCTCTCAGCATGCAGCTGTGGAGGACCCGTGAATCCAAGTATCATTCCAGGTGTCTGCCCTGGGATTTCTGATGGCAGTGCAGAGGAGGAAGAGTCCCTCAGCAAATGATTGCAGTCTTAACATACGCAGACTATTACTTTAAGTGAGTCTAAATAGGTGAGAGGAAGGGTGAATGGGAGGAATCAGAGGAAAGTGCAGAGATGTGGAGGATGTGGCCCACCCACAACTTCAACACCTTTGCCGCTGCCAGCAGCATTTCAGATGGCAGCAGTGGTATCAGTGACACTGACTATGCGTCAGAGCATGAACTTTCATTCCCTCCCTCTCATGTTCCTGTTTCTTAAGTTGGTGGGCTGGTTGGTGGGCAGAGAATAGAGAACCAGCACACCAGGCAGGGCAGCTACAGGCAGACGTCTGGTCTGAGCTGTCCTGTCTGATTCCTGACTGACACCAGGAGCTCATCTGGTGATGCTGTCATCAGCATAGCCTTTCCACTGTATTTTTTTTTTTAATTTTATTAAACTAGACAGATATACTTGTAGGCCTAAAGAAGTGAAAGATATCTCAGCCATTGCCTCCCAGATAAGAGCAGCAGCTGTCTTTGTATAGAGGGACAATAAACTTCCAAAATATTGGCCTTCTGGTAAACAGGAGAGGTGAAGTCACCCCCAATACTGAAAAGGCAGAAGCTCACCATACTTTCTTCACCTCTGTCTTTAGCAGCACTGTTGGGCTCCAGGCCTTGGAACAAAAATCCAGGTTGATGAAAAAATGAACCCACCATCAGTGAAGGAAGAGTTGGTATGTGAACCTTTATAGGAGCTTGACCCCTACAAATTGATAGCCCCTGACAATATACACCTGAGAGTCTTAAGATAGTCACTGTGAAGTCACTCTCCATAATCATTGAGAAGTCGTGGAGATCAAGGGACATCCCAGAAAACTGGAAGAAGAAAAATGTCACCCCCATCTACAAGAAGAGCTTAAAGAAGGATCCAGGAAACTGTAGGTCTAGCAGTCTTACCTCAGTCCCTGGAAACATTATGGAACAAATCCTGGGGGCTATCACAAGTCAAATGAAGCATGTGATTGGGAAAAACCAGCATGGATTCACGAAGGGCAAATCATGCTTGACAAACCTTATCACCTTCTACAACAAATTAACCTGCTCAGCTGATGTGGGGCAAGCAGTAGACATTGTCTACCTGGATTTCTCCAAGGCTTTGGATATGGTTCCCACAGCTTCCTCCTAGAGAAGCTGATGTGTTGTGTTCTAGACAAGTGGTCTGTGCAATGGGTTGGGAACTGGCTGACGGGCCACACTCAGAAGGTGGTAGTAAATAGCTCCTTTTCAAACTGGCAATATGTCACAACTGGGGTCCCCCAGGTATGGATATTGGGATCAACGTTATTCAACTTCTTCTTAAGTGATTTGGATGACAGGATCAAGTGCACCCAGATTAAGTTTGCTGATGACACCAAACCAAGTGGGGAAGTAGACACTTCTGAAGGGAGAACCACCCTGCACCAAAGACCTGGGTAGGCTGAAAGAGTGGGCTAACAAGAACCTTATGAAGTTTAACAAGGACATGTTGGTCCTTGCAAAATCAAGGACATGTAACGTCTTGCCCCTGGGAGAACATAATCCAGAAGTGCGGCACATACTGGGATCTTCCCATCTGGGGAGCAGCTCTGCAGAGAGAGACCTGGGGGTTCTGGTGGACAAGAAGCTCGATATGAGTGAACAGGTGCTGCTGCAACAAAGAAAGCCAACAAGATCCTGGGTTGCATCAACAAGGGCATCGCCAGTAAAGATCAAGAAGTCGTTATCCCACTCTACTCCGCACTTGTCAGGCCACACCTGGAATATTGTGTTCAGTTTTGGTCCCTGCTATACAATAAAGATGTGGACAGGCTGGAAAGGGCCCAGAGAAGGTCCACAAAGAGGATCAAATGACTGGGAAGCCTGCCATATGAGGAAAGGCTGAGAGAATTGGGTTTGTACAGCCCTGATATAAGGCTTACGGGAGACCTCATCACCATGTTACAGTATTTAAAGGATGGCTACAAAGGAGATGGAAGAGCCTTTTATACAAGGAGTCGCGTGGAAAAGATGAGAGGTAATGGGTGTAAGTTACTTCTTGGGAGATTCCAATTGGACACAAGAGGAAAACTTTTCACAATGAGAACAATCAGCTGTTGGAATAATGTCCCCAGGGAAGTGGGGGATTCCTCAACATTGGATACTTTAAAGATTCAGCTGGACAGAATGGTGTGCCATCTTGTCTACACTGTGCTTTTGCCAAGAAAGTTTGCACCAGATGATCCTTGAGGTCCCTTCCAACCTGGTATTCTATGATTCTGTGGTTCTGTGATTCCAAGACAAGGCTTTGATGAAACTGCAGAAGGGCTAAGCAGTGGTAAGGCCTGAGCAGTTGAAATGTTCCCTCTAGACTCTTCAGAAAGTAGAGCAGACAAAGAAAGACTTGGGAAAAAACCACTTTTGTGTATGTGAAGGTAAAACAATAGTGGAGAGAGAGAGAGAGTGCACTCTTCATGGTGTGGCCATTTCTAATTGTTGGTGCATTGATAAGGGAGATTCAGTGAAATTGTCCAAGGTTGTCTGCCTGATTTCAGAGGCACTGAGAGGCAGTTGTCCTCTTGTGTCTCAGAGATCAATTCCTACATTCTTGCTTAGACTGCACAAAACACATAGAGAAGGCACTCGTTTTAATGTCTCCTTCCTCCCACAGGTATCATGTACAGACAAGCCATACAAAGTTATTACAGTGTGAAAGCAAAACCTAATCAAGGTTTATTTAGAGGTTTGTTTTGGTTTTTTTTTCCAAAAAGAAAATGCGATTTTGTGTTTCTCTGGCAACTGTTAGTGAGATAAGCAAAGCAATGGCAGGAATGCCAAAACAATAGAAACAAATACACTTTTTCTGTTTCTATTCTCTTCTCCCTAGAGCATGCTACTTCTTTTCACTTTCAGTGGATAATTAGAAAATGGAAGACAACACAAGTGCTGTCTTAGGAGAGCATGTGGAACAGGAACCAGGCTTGTTTATCATTATCAAGGCTTGACATGGCACTGCTCTCTGTGTAGTCCAAAAGGACAGGGCAACATTTCACCTTCAAACTTCTCATTAAAAATAATTGAAGTCAGCAGAGGAAACCAGCATGTTCATTGTAACATTTTAATGTTACTAAGTCCTTTTAATGTTACTCCTTTTAATGTTACTAACTCCTTTTACTAACTGTAAATCAAGCAGAAAAGCATTGATTTACATGAATGGCAAAGAGTGTTGAAGAAATACTTATTATTGGGAAAAATACTGTGAAAATATGGCAATAACATGACAGAGGCTGTGAGCTTCAAGGCTGTTTAAGCATTGGCATATTTTAAAACAGATAGGAAAGAGATAGCGCCTTATTAAACCACACCCCATCTTGTTGTTGGAAGATGAACACAATATTTTGCTTTTCACTTTTTTATCAAAAAATTAAAAGCAGGCATTTGACAGTTTATAAACACATCTTCTGAGGTTGAATGTTAATGACGAAAATGTTAGAAAATAAGAATAGGAAAAATGTTACTTTCACAGAAGGAAAAGCAAAGCATACACAACTGGAGGAAATACTTAATTTGTTGAATATCAGCCCTAAAGGTAAAAAAATGAGAGCACTCTATAGAAATCTAAAATGCTGCTTTGGAAAAATCTCAAATGACTCATAAAGCTGACTCTGTATTACTTACAGGAGGAGCAGCACTACATATATTCTCGTTTTGGCATTTCTAGCCAAGAGAAACACAGTAATGCTTGTATCTGGTTTTCCCATGGGCGTATGCTATGCCCATGGAATAATTCATCCTACATCTACTGGGCTAAAGTGAGTACAAAACATGCAGTGCAGGACTGTTTTTATATATTTTATTCAGATTTTTTTTCTTATCTTTTCGGTTTCCCTAATCTTTCTGAATCATTTTTCATCCTCCATGGTTTTGCTAGAGTTTGAAGATATGGATTGTCTTATAGCAACCGTCTTCACCTTCCTTTGTAAGTGAACAGCAAAACTATGATTTCAGTGTATGGAAGAATTTGCAGCTGAAAGCTGAATTGTCCTTGTACTGGAAAGAAGTAGTGGGTGGGAAGACAAATCCCATCCCCTCACCAATTCTTCCTTTGGGTATTCCAGAGCTGGAAGAGCGAGAAGAGTAGTGCCCTGTTTTATTACTTAAATTTGCGTGGCCCAAAATATAGAAACAGGACAACCTATTTGTTGCAGTTTGCTGTCAGCAAAGCCCAGTTGGGCCTCCAACGTCACCTTCCCAAGAGCATTTTCTGGTCCCTTCTTACTTTATAAGCATTAATTACATGCAGGTTGATTTCACTGCATGGAAAGATGCCATGGAAAAATCAACGTGAGCTTAGGCACACCAAAATTTCAACATATGCTCTTCTGGTAGCCAGGCTCCCTTTGGGTTGACACAACAGTACATGGGTCTTCAACAATTCTTTAACTGAGTAGAAAATCACACAGTCAAATTTAATAGCTGGCGGCTGAGGGCAAAGAAATTCACACTGGAAATAAAGACAACATTTGCAAAGGTGTGATGGACACTCTGTCTGGCAGTCTCTTTACATCAAGACCGGGCCATTTTCCAGCCCATGTGATTCTGAAGTTCTGACTAGATGGTTATGGTAATTTTTTACTTGAAGATTCATAAAGCCACTGAATTAAGTATTACATAATGGTTAAAATTACATGTTAGCAAAAGAGGCTATTATTTAATTTTTAATATTCTCCAAAGCATTTGAAAGGATTCTAATTAGTTAGATTTTTCTTTTATGGTGAAAAGCATTTCAGTTTGTTTACAAGTTTACCCTAAGTAAAGCTCTTAACCAAATATTTCAGAATTTATTTACGTTTTCTCTTGCCATGAAAATATATCAGAGGTCACTTAATTCTTTATATCAAAATACATGTAGTATTTAAGTATCATTATCTTTGATTTGTTGTTGTTTGTTACCAAAACTAAGGGTAAATGTATGCATTTACCATTAAGTTTGCAGATGTGCTACTGAGTTCAGTGAATTGTCCCTCTCCTATGTTGTGCACACATTCCACTTGAGGAGATGGCAAAAAACGTTGTCCTTTACCAGCAGAAGTGTCCAGGAGGCCTGGCTTGACCAGGAACATCATCCTTTATACTGAGTGAACTCTGTAAGAAGGCTCCCACTGATTTTGGCAGGCTTCAAGGAGCCCAAGGATTTGTGTTTTTAAACTGAAGCTATCACAAAAACCTAAGCACTAAAGCTGTCAGCAGAAAGGCAAAACATTTGATCCTGCTTCAGCAGTGCTACTCATGGGGAAAAAAAAAACCCAAACAAATTAAAGCTTAGGTACGGGGACCACCAAGATGGATACTTCAGGGACAAAGGGGACTGAGCTGAAAACAGCATGTCAGAGCAAATGCTTTTTCTCTGTCAGCAAAGTCAGCATCTGCAACAGTTGCTTCAGGTCACTACCAAGTACAGCTACTCGTGTTTGCTAACTTACTCCCACCCCAACACTTGTCTTTTCAACACCAGTAGACCAGAGATTCTCCTGGGTTTTCCAACCTAAGGCTAAAACATGGCAGCTAGCACATACATGTGAGTACGCACTGTCCAAATACACCAACTGTCTGTCAGAATGTGAACTGAGACTTGGGCAACACCAGCACCAGCTCTTTTTGAAAGCAAAACAAATCATACCCTCTTCTGATTATGTGACCCTACCTGTAAACTATGTTATGAAATAATTCAGCTGTAGCTTCCTAAATATCAGAGTAGGGAAGAAAGAAGTTGCAGTTGGTTTAAATCTCCAAATACCTGCAAGAGATTCCTTTTTCACTGGGAATTTCTATCAAGACAGCATCTGGCAAGTTTCCTTTTCAAAATATATTCTCAATAATATTTTCAGTTCATGAAAAGGAAATTCATGGGAGGAAGGGTACAGTGCAATCTACAGGTCTGCTGAAATGAGGAGAGCAATTATATCTAGTAAGGAGATAATATATATTAGAGCTAGGAAGATAGAGGCAACAAAAGAGCTCTGTTATGCTTGTACCTCAAAACGTAAGCTTAGAGTAGCAGTGTCTGTAGAGTTAGATACACTTCAGAGCAAGATAAAACTAAGATAGCGTTGGGAAAAGTTATTGTTACTCAGATAAAGTGAGATGCGATTTTTAAAGCAGAAGTAACATGCAAGGCATTAAAACAATTGGCTAAAATATCAGCAGAAATCAGTATGGTTTTCTGCTTTACACCCTTAATGATCTGCCCTTACATTTCCCTTACTAGTCAATCTGAATGAAGATGTATATTTCTAATCATTTGTGGTTTACTGTCTTCTTTTCTTCCTTTGGTAAGTAAATCACCTTTAAAGCCAACAGTGACTTTTGTCTGAAGAATAAGAACAGATGACAGGATCAGTCACTAAGTACGAAAGGATTTGAGCAGGGATTCACAGTGCACCTGAAGAAATTAAACGGGAAGAAAAAGGGTAGTATGTCATTGTGCTTTCAGAAGCAGCACCTCAGAGAAAGGAGTACACGGCCTTTGTTCCAAAGGCTGATAGTTTTTGATTAAATTAATTTCCAGCTAATGTAATGCATAATAATTACGGATTTACCAACAGTGAAATAAAAGTCTTCTCTGAAGAAATATGTAAAACATTAAAAACTGCTTCTTTCAGGGAGGGAGATTTTAGTCATTCTGCTGATTTCTCATCATACAGTGTCTCTAATATTGTGTTTTACTACAATGTGATATTGTCATTAGAGCTGTGCTTCTGGCTGGACAAGAAAAACTAAGACCTCTGGTAAATACCCAGAAATTTCTGATCATTTTTTTCTTCATGTGTATCCATAGGTTGGCATGACTTCTGGTTGTGTTTACAAATAAGTGCAGGGAATAAAGAGACCTGCTGCTGGAAAAGAGAAATGTAGGTTTTAGAAAATAGTCAAGATGTGTTTTCCTCTGGGGACAGTCTACATTACCCTGGAAACTAGGTGTCCTGAATAATGCTGTGAAAATATACAGGAAAAAACGAAAGCTGTCAACACCTTTTTAGCCAAGGCAGATACTTGAGAAAGCAATGTTGTGCCACAGAGCCATGTTCAGTGCCTCTCCTCTGCCTAGTCTGGTGCAGGGAGTCGTACCTCTGCATCTGCCGAGGCACTGTCCTAACTGGACAGTTACTGAGTTAATTTCTTCTCCTGTATCACTATCTCCTGTAGTGAGTTCCCTGCTCCACAGCAGGGAGATCCCTTACCCCAGTGGGATTTGCAGAACCACATCTAAGCCCCAGTTGAGCAGCAAGCAAGAAATCTCTCCCCTACCTTGTCCCTAGTTATGACCAGTAATCCCACTGATGCCCACTGACCACATTACTGTCAAATCCTGAGTATTTACATGAGAAGTTTTCTTTAGGATAACCATGAATTTTTTTCACAAAAACTCCAAGCAAGTGTTCAGGGGCCATGAGTGCCCGGATGGCACAGCCCTGCCTCCCAGCTGCTCCTGGAGAAGCAGCCCATCAAATTCCAACTTGCTTCCCCTATTGGGCTGGTTTTAATAGAGCAGTCAGAGGGTTAAGCCCAGAAATTAATAATCAAAAGAAAATAAGATACAAGTGCTTGTTGGCATTGTCAGTAACTTCCAGTACCAGGTATAAAAACAGTGCTCTACAGTTAGGCCTTCTTGGATGTTTTAGTGCACACAAGGATCAATCATTTCTCCAGTTTATACATCCTAAGGTTAAATCTCACGGCTTCTCTCTTCTCTAAATACAGCACCAAAAAAAATTAATAAATCCTTTTTCATTTGTCATAGCTTTGTCTTATTGCAGGACCAACTGAGGACCTCAGGATCTACCCAGTTACAGTAAGGGTGGATAGCTGCAAGGCTTGACATTGTTATCAGTGATGACACTTCTAAGGCCAAGTGCCTTCACTTGTCATTTTATCAGTTTAACCTGGGTTTTCTCATCTCAGTTTGGGTGCAAGTAAATGAGCTGAAGTAAGAGTATTTGTTTCTTTTCTGTCTTTTGAAGGTTGTGCTGCTGTTCATATTGTGTTTGGTTTGTTCCTGTAACATCTAGGAGTAGAAGGATGATGCAGCACAACTGGTCATGATAACTTCACGGACTGTACAAACTCTTCCCTAAGACAAATCACAAAATAACTCAGCAGTGGTGCTGCAGTTTCACTGACAACCATTTTTTCCAGTGAAGAGGCCTGTGAGTCCGTCACATATCCAAACTTAATTTTTACATTATCAAGTGAATGTTTCAAAGCATTTTGTGCTGCACAAACCTGTCTGCACTATTGGAACAATAGTTGTTAATTTGCTAAAGCAAAATTGCTATGCTGCAAATATTCCATTCCCTTTGCTCCTCTCAGACTCAAAACACACCATTCATGATTATAAAAAAAGTATGCAATGTCTGATGATTAGTTCCAGTTTGATGGAAAATGGGTACATAAGTGATGGAATTGTAGCGCTAGATGCTGCTAAATTGCAGCACTGTTTTATAAAATTACTTTCTTTTTAATTCTATCTCTTTTTCAGCCTCGAATAATTGCAATAGTGTAAAGGTTACATAGTTTCTTTCCAGGTCATGTGATGCAGAACATTATGGTTATTACAAAATCATTCCAAAAGTCCACTAAACCAAGTCAGCTGACTTACAGGTATTAAGGAACACACAAAGCAACAGAGTGGAGATCTGTGGGTTTGTCTTGGGCACCTGTCTAGTGCATGTTGCCATAGTTTCAGGATAGCATTTATTTTTTAAGTATATGATAAAGATGCTATTTTGAGGTTGTGTTTTGGTTTGAAGAGAACCTGCACGGAGGAAAAAGTAACAGGTTATGTCTGCACTGCCCTTAGGAGATCAATGCATTCCTAGATCCAGGTTCATATTCCTCCTGCAGGGTATGTACATCACTGGTTATACAAGGTCAAACAATACTGCTGCAGAGGTTGGTGGGGCGATCCACAGTGGTGGTCAGACCAAGTCAGCTCGCATGTTTAGTCTGTCAGCAGGACTTTCTGTAAGCACTCAAGAGCCTGAATATCTCAGCTCTTGCTCTGCTGACAGCTCAGCCCAGAGCTGTCTCACACCAGTACCTCATCCCAGTTCCCCCAGTTATGGTAATGCAGTGGGAGAGGAGCATGAGCTTAAACAAAACCTAGGAGAGCTACTTTATTATTGATTCTAGGTGTAGATATTGAGCTTTAATTATGAGATGAAGTTTGTTCAGTTTCTTTTTGCTCTCTTTTTACAGAGCTCAGGGAGGAATCCCCTCTTCCAGGGCTGCGTGAGAAATGAGTCATGTTGTTGACGCAATGTCAGATGGAGCTGTAATGGGTTTCACTGTGCTTATTGTTCTTTGGCAGACAGTGGTTCTCCTCTGTCTGCTATACGGTTCAGTTGTTTTAAGATATTTCGTTCATAGTTCAGATTGATATGGATAATGTGGCTCCATGTGTCCCTGCTGATCACGTCTTCCAGCATTCTCCTTACTGGTGGTTTACACCTCTAAGAACTAACACAAATCAACAAGGCAAGTGAGATCAAGAATCATCAATTTCAAGTTTCTCCAACCTGGGCATTTCATCAACAGAAGTTTGAAATTGCCTGCACCCCATCTAAAATGTTGGGAGAGGAGTTGTTAAAAGATTTACAAGAAATACTGTGAACTCCAGGCACACATGTTTAACTTATTTTTGAGAAGGAGCAGCTGGTTAGGAACCACTTATAAGGAGCTTCTATCCAGGTGTGCTCCAGAAAGGAGAGCATTCTATTGCACGGATGAGAAGGTCCATACCTGCTTTTCTCTGCTGGTAACAAGGTGTGTTTTCACTGTTGTTTGTTCTTGGACTGCATTGCTCTCCACAAGTGGTGTCTCTTTATGAGTGCTTCAGCTGCCTCTGCCTTCCCAGAAGTGTCATTCCACTCCACAGCATCCTTGATACAAAGTTAAGTATATAATTTGGATTTTATAGTATGACCACTTCTATATGTGATGTTACTTTGCATATTCATCTTATTTGGGTAAAACCTTAATCTGGTCAAACTGTCAAAGTGATGGATGTGAGCACTTGTAACTCTTCCTCCCATACAGTTTCTTTTTGGCATCTTACTTGCTCCTGACTTAAAGTGGGCACATTCCTGGCGCTGTTCTGCCTTCATTTCTGTACAAATGCCATAATACAATTTCAAAGACACTCTGGATAAGGAAACAGTTTTTTTCCAGCATCTATCTGAATTACTACATCACTTTCAAGAGCAAGAAGGAAGGTGCTTTTGAACCAGGAGCTGTGGCTTTTTGAGTTCTCTAACTATGCTCAGTTCCATGTAAGGGTCGAATCTTTTTTGTATGGGCATCACTGGCATTCATTAAGGAGAATATTTGCTTTTGCAAAGTCAGGGAATTGTTCCTAAATTGTAAACAGTTGGTAATGGGCTCTCTTTTTAATTTACAAAATGTACAACTTTTCTGGCTTCTTGATGTTTAGAATGTTGTTTATCAAACATCTAAGCATTACAGCTACAGCAAAAATTCCCTATTCCTCTGTTAGCTTTACCTACTTCCAGTAGCTTTACCTAACTACAGCAATTTATTATTTTAAAACAAGTGTAATGTTCTCAGAAATCTTTTTGTGCATCTCGCTCTCAGCACAGTATGTGTATCTACTGTCCAAAGCGGCCTTTGCACAGCACTTGGAGGTGGATTGTACCCCACCAGCACTGGTCAGGAAACAGCTGGGCTCGCCCTGACCAGTTGCCTATGGGCCACTCTCTCCCACCCTCTATGCATGGGAATCTGCCAAGTCAAGCTGCATGTCTTGGTTGGCATCATAAAGTCCCACAAAAGGCAGGGGAGATTTCCTCACCATAGTGATTTTAAAACAAAACAAAAAACCCCAAAACCTTCCATTTAAGCACTGTAGGACACTTGTATAAATATAAATGGAAATACTGAAGTGTTAGATTTTAAGCGTTTTTTTTTTCCACTCCACATTTTTTGCTTTCTTTTTCTCTTTGATATACTGGGGGGGGAAAAAAACAACAAAAACTAAACCCACAGAACCAGAAACGCAGATCTAGATATTAAATTTCTTTTATACTAGTATACATCTGATAGGATGCCAATCATATTTCTGATCAGAAAAAAAAACCCATTGGGCAGCATAAATCTGAAACTGTTTTAGAACAGCTATCATAAGGTTATTTTAAATACAAGTTGTGAACTCGTATTGTTAACCAGCTCCTGTGTGAAATGATTAATACTTGATTAATACACTCAGAAAGCAGAACAATGTTTAACAATATGAGGATGGTTGGAAGGAAATAAGCTTCTTCTTAAAATCAATTAGAAAAGCAGGAATCCAGCAAAATTAAATAATTAATTTTGGAAGAAAAGATTTTTACAAAGTAAAATATCGAAAAGGAAAACATTCATGGTGGAATTTATGATAATGCTGCTGTCTCCCCCAGTGGAGGGAACACAGTGCAGTGGGACATTAAATTATGTAAGAAACAGCAAGAGAATATCTTAGCAAGGTTGTGGACTAGCTATACTTCGAGGACATGAATATGGGAAAGGGGGAGACTTAAGGCTTGATTTTACTACACGGTCTCCATGAACAACATCAACCATAGGCAGATGTGTTTCAGGAGCACTTGCCCACAGAAACCTGCTTGGAGCTATTCATTAGAGTAGGACATTACAGCAGCAAAAAGATATTGCATCTACACGAGCAAAACTTTGAAAAAGCCCCATGACTCAGGTAAATTAAATTATTAGACTGGCAAATTTCCTGAAAGTGGATTCAGGGGAAAGAAAACTGAAGGGAGGCACAGTCTGTGTTTATTGCTGCTGTTCCAGTAGCACAGTTGTAGTTCCAGTTGAGCTGGCTACTCCATTTATAGCCCAAATAGCTCAAGGTTTATTATCCAGGACGTTTCATACTACAAGAGGTTGAAAGTGAATATATGGATGTCAGTGAAACAGGTTGTGTAAAGTTAATCCTTTCTAAAATTACAGAACAGTAACATACAGAAGGGGGAATGTGGTTCTATACAGAGGAAAACATGTTGTTTCAGCATATGTATGTTTTTGTAGGAAGAAAGGAATCTCTTAGTGTCTTAAAATGAAGATTGAAACATTACTATTGTTTCAACATAAGCAAAGTTTTCCTAAAAGAGTTTTTTTATAAATGCAGTGATTTTTTTGTGAATTTAAATAAAGCTTTTATTTGGAACAATAAAATAATGTGATAAGGATGTGGATATTCTGACACATACAGAGAAATGCTGAAATAAATTTTTTTTGTGATCCACATTGATACTTTACCAAAAAAGAAAAGCAGGGAAAAAAAAAAAAAAGCAAATCTTGTTCCAATATTTTAAATATGTATTTTTGGTATGTTTCTCTAAAGACATGGATGTATTGCACACAAGTCTGTAAGGAATCTTTCCTCAGTAAAGTCTGAAGTAATTGAAGCTAAATAATATTAGAATAGCAGAGCACTGATGGATTCAGTCACAGTTTCCCTTTCTGCCTTCATGAGTACCTTAACTGGCAGTTATGCATCTTGGTTTGCTTGGGCAGAGAGAAACTCTCCTAACACCCACTAGCTCTGTGCTTGTAACACAGAAGGGCATGTGAAGCTGGAGAGACAAATAGTGGTGCCCTGAGAACTGTGCCTTGAGAACAAGAGCCAGGTTGCGTGTCATGTGCGTCTAGGTGAAGGGAGAACTGAACACAGACCCTCCCGCTGTGTCCTGCTGTGTGGTTCCTGGCCCCTGCCTGCTGCCTGCCCTCTATGGCCAGCCGCAGTACAGGGCACCCACATGGTGCTGCTGCTGAGTCCTCTCAGCAATCGAGCTCATAGCCATAAAACTGGGACCCTGGCTCCTTCCTAAACACAGCAGTGAGTTTCTCGTTTCACATATCAGGAGAAGTACCAAAATTAAAAAAAATACAATATTTTTTTACAGTGGCTAGTTGTGCATCTGCTGATATTGGCTTGGTGTTGACAAAGCTGCCAAGGGAGATGAAGCACTCTGCCTGCTCTTTATTAATACTTGCAATTGCTGCATATGGCATAAAGTTGCTGAGACAGAGAGCTTGGGGAAAACGCAGTGTGCTAACGGCAAGCTCCAGAACAGAAAGTCTGCTGGGGTAATTCTTCAGCATAGACTTTAAGGAAGAGTACACACATTGTAAAGGGAACAACTTATTTTAGGATATATTAGCCTAGAACTTACAAACACAGAGGAACAGAAAGAGCTTCCAGGAGTCAGTGTACTTCATGCCAGAGGTGACAAGTATTTCCATAAATGAAGAACAAAAAAGCAAACAACTTTTTCATTTAACACACCTCTCAGCAATAATGCAAAAACAATTAAGCCTCACTTTCACAGCTCTTATGTGGTACTTGTGTCTACTTCATCTAAGGAACAAACCTCTGTCCTCTATATTCCCTTCCTGGAGGACCCCTGCACCTTATACCCAGGGATAAGAGGCTATGAAACCCTAAAATCCCTCCTCAGTCCATCTGGGAGACTCACCAATATTACTTACACCCTGAGGAGGCTCCTGAGCCACTCCAGGGAACTGGGTCTTCCCTCCCTCCCTGCATGGCTCTTCCCTCCCGATGTGGGTTTACCTCCCTGCTCCTCCCTTATCCCTTGCCCTCCTCTTGCTGCCAGCAGACACAGCCTTCAGGGCTGTGTGCAGAGGGAGTGATGGGCCAGGTAGTTAAAAAGGCCTAAAAACATGGGGTCTGGATACTTCTTCCTGCTCCTGTGGGAGAGGACACGAAAGGCACGGGAGAGCCCAAAACTGCCCTGTTTACCAAAATCTCCAGGGCCAGAGCTTGCCCTTCCTGCCCTCAGGCGAGCTGCGGCCAGGGCAGCTCCACCCCAAGGAGCTGTATCTCGTTCCTCTTGTAACAGAAGGCCTGTGAAATCTCCATCACAGCCTTACAGGAGCCTGACAGCTGTTCTGTACCCCGGTGCAAGGAGGCAATGGCACACAGCAGTACTGCATCAGCGGATGTATACTTTGAAAGCCCCGCCACAGTCTGCTGTGGGGATGAAAGCTAGTCTCTCTCCTGCTACAGCCTTCAAAGCCCCCTTTCTCACCCTCTGAAGGAGCCAGTTCCCCAACACCAGGTGACCCACTTGCAGCAGGTCCGAGATGGAGCTACCCAGGCTGTGTGGTGTGGTACGGTGCATGCACCCCTGGGGGTGCAGTGGGGCAGTGTGGGGCACCAGTGCCAGGCAGTGGGTAAGGATGGCGGGAGACGCAAGGGCAGGGAGTGAGGTGGAGGAGAGCAGGGAGAGCCGGGTGCAGCCTGCTTCAGTAGTGGTGTAAGTTCTGTACCCAGGAGGTGCAGTGAAATACTATCACAGCTACTCCCCAAATAGCCAGTGATGAAAACAGACCTCAGCATTCCAAAGGGAGACACAAAATTTATGGCTGAGGCAGGGGCACATTTCCCGTCAGCGAGGAGCCCCCACGAGGAGGTGGGGGACGATGGAACTCACGGCTGTGAGGACCAGCTCGATGCAGCTGTTCAGAGGATGCTGGTGGGGAGCCAAGGTAAGGCAATCTGTCACAGGGAGCCTGCTTGAACGTCTGTCTGGGAGGGACCCCAGGGTCTCCGAGGAATGGGGAGCACCTGAATCCCTGACCAGGCCTTTAGTTCCATGTCTCCCTCCTAAAAAATGTCATGTTGCTACCTAGCAGTAAATCCAACACAGTCCTTCCAGTCCCTGACCTCTTTGAAACACACAACGCCCTCAATAGGTGGTGTATTTAATGGCATCCATAATCTGGTTCATCTTTACTCCAACTTGATTGATTTGTTTCCTGGTGCTTCCAAGAAAAGGGGAAGGTTTTGGACACTGCACTGTGTCAGTGCAGTAGGCAAGGGAGCGAGCAGGCACTGCCCATTCACCCCTTCGCTTCACGTTTCTGGTACACGCAAACCTGGTGTCCTGCTCTGAACTTCTTGCTTTGTGAATATTGAAATTTCTCCTGAAGTTGTTTTGGAGTATTTTTTTACAAAATGGTTTAAGATGGTTATTCTATGTCACAAGTTCTGCTCAGGGAAACCTTTTTTTCCCTTCCCCCATCTCTTATCCTATATATGCTTATGCACTTATGGTATATGGTCTGTGCTTTTGAGTCCTCACAGCCTGCAAGTACTAACCTGTCCAGGAGACTTGGCTGTGGAGGTGAGGGAGGACTGCAATCAGATATACCAAGCCTATGTATTAGACAACACACATTGAAGAACTAGTTACCAGCAAGTGACTGGTTTTTGATCTTAGCTGGCTGTTTGTATGCTATATACACACCACAGCACCCCGATGTACAAGTGATTCCTCTCTCAGAACCACATACTTTGCAACTTGGAGGAAAGTTTTGTCATTTTTATGACAGAAAAAAAAAAAAAAAGCCCTCTGCCGCTCTCCTGGAAGCCACACTACTTCCATACAAGCTCCTGGAATCCTTGCTGCCGGCCTCTGGGGCTAAGTCCTCCCAAGAGTGCCACCAAGGTCTTCTCAGCTTTCAGAAGAACATGGGAACCCTTCCAGGAGCTGCCTTCACTGCTGCAGGGTGCTGGGCTGTGCTCAGGTCCATGCCTCCAGACAGATGTCCCTCTGGAGTCTGCCAGGTGGTGAAAGAGCCCAGACACCTTTCTAAAAGATTTTATTTTGTATAGGTGCAAAGTAGATGTTCCTGCCATCCTAGTTTTGCAGTAATAGGTCAGTCCCAGCGTGTATAATTTAGAAAAGGAAATGTTTGACTTGAATAAAAATCTGAGGTGAATAAAGAGGTATTTAGATCCAGCAGCAGATTTTGAGGTGGTCCTCAGAGGACTGTCACCCCCAGTCAGAGGACTGAAGAGCTTGCACTTCAACTTGAAGTAAAACCCCGACTTTTTTTCTTTTTTTTTTAATTTTCTTTCAACTTGAAGGAAAACCCCGGCTTTTTTTCTTTTTTTAAATTTTCTTTTCTGTTTCTGCTCCTTGGCTTTGTACATTATATAGTGGGCAAAACTTTTTCGAACACACCTATTTATTGACACGCATCTGTGGTCCGGGAAGTTTTGGGCATGAGCTCATCATCCAAAAGCCTTTCTCAGAGGTTTGGTGAAGACTGGTCATGGTATACAGGTCAGATGTGCAGAAGGTTTACTTTCTCCCCTTCTAGTGCAGGTAGGGTCGAGGTGGTGAAAGGTCCTGAAAAGGGGATGCACTTCAGAATGGTGCATGGTTCCCAAGTTTGATAGCACTTCTGTGTCAACCATTAGTGCATCTTTTTAATGTTAACACATTTGTGACTGAAATTATTTATGCATGCCAGAGTAGGACCTTGTAGGCAACAGAAGCAGTGTGTGTATCTGTCTGATAAAGATATCTACTTGTTAGTTGATTGAAGAGGAAAGCTTCCCAATAGTGGGCATCATTGTTACTGAAGTGCTTTTTCATGCTAAGAAAAAGTGCCTCTCATAATGAAATGAGGTGAAGCTCAAGAAACAAGGACAAAATTGTGACAAAGGGCAAAAAGTTTCAGTCCTTTTTTTAAAGAATAAGTGGAAGTAGTAAAATTGAGTGAGGAATGGGAAAATAAAGACTTTTAAAAACAGAAACCAAATACAAATGCTCACAAAAGTCTGATACCTGCTTGCTAAAATGACAGTCACAAATGGATGAAGCTCTGGTTCTGCGTGGTGCACACGGCCTGCAGCGTCCTATCTGTCCATATGAGTGGCATGCAATGGCACGGTGTGTATTAGAGCGTCACTGGGTAGCTTCTGAGACTGTGTCCACCTTGAGAGACGTTGTCTAACTGTCTCTGTGTGTATTGACAATCACTCAAAAAGCAACTTATTCAGCATAATCCCCTAAGGATATCTGTAACAGGTGCTGCAGAGCTGCTCCTGGTGCCTGTGGTCTGTGCCTAACGGAAAACCAGTGGGCCAAACTGCGCATCCTACTCCAGTGTGCTCTGCAGTTCAGTCAACAGGAACTGGGAGGAAGAGCAGAAGGAAGGCTGTGACATGCTCCACGTGCTGGCATTTCTCGCTGCCAAAAGCACTCTGCAGTGGCCCCAGGCTTGTGCCTGACAGATCAGTGAGAGGTGGAAAGAGGAGAGGTGGGACAAAGAGTTTGGTCTTTTCACTCCCTCTGTCTGGGACTGGTGGTGCCTGCACAGGGTATCGCAGGCTGCATGCAGCAACGAACATGTGCTCTTAGCTGTGCTCATTAGTTTTGCGCTAGTGAGTGTTAGTTTTGCTCAGCAGCAGATGCTGGATAACTGTCATCCTTCCTGCGCAGAAGCCAGAGGTTACATGTATAGCGTGGTTACCCTGTTCCCGACTGTTACCCACACCACAGGTAGGCAGAACTCGCCCTTTGGCATAAAAAGCATTTTAGGGGGGATTTTATAAAAACCCTTAATTGTAGTCCAGTGATCCTTGATGTGAAGTAAATGGGAGCTGTTCAGTGAGCATTGCTGTGACAGAGCACATGCTTAGCTGAGCCATGAGAAACGTCGATCTGGAGCTGCTGCTGGCTGAGAAGAGGCTGGACTTGTCTGCTACAAGGGTTAATTAAGACTGATGACAGTAATGGTTAGGATGGCAGGCTCTAACTTGTTTTTCAAATGGATGTAAAAATACTACTGGGAATGTCAATTAATAACTTTAAGCTGAAGAGAGTATAACTGATGAATTAGAGCATAAGTAAATATTGAAATCTGACAGTAAGTTGCATTTCTACCAGAAGTGTAGAAATGTTTCTGCGATTTAAACAGTTATCTCACTTTTTAATAAAAATTTTAAACAGTAATAAAAATTCAAAAAGAGGTCTGTAATGCTTTTTTTTGATTGAAAAATGGCGAGGCAGTAGATGGTGGTTTTCTTTCAAGTATTGGAATAAAAAAGGCAAGAAATAAATTGAAAATGCAAAGAGTATGTAGAACATTGCTTACAGATGAAGGAAATAAAGACTATGAGTGTTTCACTAACAATTTTCATAGGAGAAACCCAGACTGAGCTCTATGAGCATTACTAGTATCTGCTTGCTGAGCATATTGTTGATAATGTGATTGCCTATTGAAACAAATCACGAAGCTGTCCTTCTTATGCACAGTTGCAGTGCTGATTTTAATCTTTTCATAGTCTTCAAGGGTTATGCCTGAACAGCCAGTATGTCACTGAAGTGCTGTATAATAGAAATATGCAGAAAAACATTTTTTTTCTCAAGTAGCACAAAATTCTTCATGTTGTTTTAACTGGGTTAGAGAAGCTGGACTATTCCGTAGAGGTAATATATTTAATATTACTGAGGACAAGAATAGATAAAACCTGGCATATAATTTAGTCTGGCGTTAGACTTGCATGGAAATTTTTATGTGAAAGGTGTTGTGTGTAAGGGCAAACCACAGAGGATTCTGACTTTCCAAGTGGATTTTCAACTATTTGGTCATTATTTGTGACCAGTATCTTAGTTCAGTGTTACTCAGAATAATAATCAGTGGGTATTGTTGTAGTCTACTTTAATCTCCAAATACTTTTTTCTTTTTAATCATCTGCTTTGCATAAGCGAAACATTCTGATTCCACCCACTCCCTAAACTTGAGTTTAGACCTATTTTAGCTGGGACACTTCGGGATGTTTCTAGAGCTGTGCAGGCTCACCTTTCTAAGTGTAGTACTAACAATCTTCTTTTGAAAGCAGCTATCCCAACCTTTGTGTGTGGCACAGGGCTTTGTATGAAACCAAAGGGTGAGGAGAGAGAAGCTGTGTTAGTGCCAGAAAAGCACTCCTAAATTACCTCGTTTGTGGAAGGCCACTCTGTGGAGGGACCTTTGCTTTCACACTTGCCATGCTTTTCAGGGTCTGGATGTGCCTTGTAACTTCTCAGTGCCAGATTTTAGCTTTAAGGCCTAGCCACACGGTCAACCTGACTATTTTTGCTTTTTAAGAATAGCACAGTTCAGAAAATGGGGACCTGGAACTTTACTATGGATTACTGATTTCCACAACTCTCTGCAGTGCTCATTGTACTTATTGGGTGAATGTTTTTAAAATTTCTTTGCAATTGGATAAAATGGTGTTGTCTTTCTATGTCTCAGGTAATGAAGCAGTTAATTACATGCATTGGGAAAGCACAGGATGTGGGTTAGAAATAGAAAACTGGTATTTCTTATACAGGGTTCTTCAACATTGAAAACTTTGTAATGATTAGTAAAATATCAAATATGCTGGGGTTTATTTCTTCTTCTTCTTGGGTTTAAGGGATATGGGTAGTGTTGTGATAAAATGACTGCTGAACAATGGCTTATGTCCGTGACAGTCAATGCAGAACACAATGGTTAAAATATTTTGGAGATTAAAGCTTCTTAACTGTTACCAGTTCCTTAACTGTAGAGGAAGAAAACATACTTCGTATGAAGCTCTGACTGTCTAGTAGCCTCACACAGGCATCAGAGCTGCTTGTTGCAGATCTCAGTGAGAAAAATATGCTCCTCACAAGCTTGCAAAAGTAAGATTGCCTATAAATATATCTGGACAGGAAACAGATCTCTTTAGGTAGGAATTCAAATGATTACTAAACTGGGAACAAACTCCCAGCTGCCAGAGTAGCTGAGCTTAAATGTGCCCCACAGCACTGGAGAAGCGAGAGGCACTGCAACCATCCTTGAGCCCTCCAGAGCCCAGGCTCTCTGAGGAGCCACAGCACCCTGGGATGAAGGGCTCAGACATCGCTAAGACAGAAACTGTGTCATACAGCACTGACCAGTCCTGTGCTGGGCTTCACAAAGGGAGATGAACACGTCTCCATTCCCACACCTCCTCTGAAGTGGAGGCAGCTGCTCTAACAGGCAGAGGTGCTCAGCTGTTACTTTGCCTCCAGCAGGGAAGGCAGGAGTGTGGGGTAGGTACCATTTTAAGGAGCTTGGAGACCACTAGCAGTAGGCATGGTACAGCTTGATGACTCAGAACATCCTCCAACAAACGTTCATCAATTCTTTGTAAAAAGATGTTACTACTCACTCCCATCTCCAGGAATAACACCAGTACTGGCACTGATCCCTGGGGGCCAACATTGCTGACTCATCTCTAGCCTAAAAATTTACTGTTAAGCTTTGCTTTCTATCCTTTGCTTCTTATCCTTTAACTAGTTTTCAGTCCAATTCCCTCCAGCTCCATGGCAACATAGTTTCTTAGTAATTTTTGGTGCAGGCACACATTACCTCCATGAGCATCCCTTATCCATGTGCTTATTGATACCTTCTTAGTACTCTAGGATATTATTGAGATATATGCAGAAAATGTGTAGGGTCTTTGCAAATAGACCATGTTTCTCTACAAGCACAGGGATTTTTTTCCTCTCTCTTTATAACAGACTTTATTCTTTATCCAGTGATGTTTTTGAGATATCTTAGGAAGTCAGTAATATTTTATCATGGTGCATTAATTGCAGAGGCTAAGAAATTATTAAAAAGTTAATGTGAAAAGCAGATAAACATGCCTCTTGTATCTTGTCCTGAGGGGAAGGGTTGTTTGAAGGATTCCCTGGTAATACACACAATCCTCTTTTGCTGTGACTTAGTGAAGTAAACAAATTACTTTGGCTTGCTTAGTAAAAAAGGTATGCTCTGCCCCTTGATTACTGCATGGAAAAACCTACAACCTCATTTAGTAACTAAATGTGAACATGAGATATCATCCTAGCATGGAAAAAAGTTTTAATTTGGCACCATTTAATCTCAACTGAATCTAAGAATTTATACTTTAATGTATGATTTAACGAGAGCTTTCCCCTCTCTTTGTCCTAAATCATACAAAACAGATTCTGGACTGCATTTTTTGCTTCCCACTCCCATCCTTGTGCTATTCCAGTAGCTGACCAGTTCCTGACATATGTCGTGGCACAGATTTCCAGTCTTCCTTAATCTTCATGATACCCCTTGCATTTGCAGTCAGCACCTGCCTTTCAGGTTTTCACCAACCTGGGGCTGGATCACGCTAAGCAAACAATAGGATCTTACCCTAAACTGCTGTTACGATTTTTAGACTTATTACTAGATAGAAGGGCTGATTACATACCAATTATGGGCTGACAGAAGTCATAATAAAACAGGAAAAAACCTTTGTGTGAATGATTGTTGTTGTTAAATTGCCCTTCTGATAGCCACTGACTCTCTGCATGATTGTCAACCCATTGGGAGGGATCCTGCCATTGCAATGCCAAAAACTAGTTAAAAAAATATTTTTCAATCTCTTTTTTTTTTTTTTTTTCCCCAGCCCGTTCAGTCTGGGCTCACCTTTCCTACAGGCAATCTAAATGCTCCCTTCCTGATGCTTTTCCTAAACCAGCTAGCTCCCCATCCAAAGCCAGTGACATGGCTGTGCCTGATGCTTTCTGGACCAAACTCAGTGCAAGCTGAAGCATTAAAGGCCTCTCCGTACAGGTGTTTAAGATCCTTTTTTCATCAAAATCACACTTCATAGACCACTCCAAAGCCATTCCATGGACACAGTATTAAGATTCATCCTGGTCTTCTCTGCCAGCCTTGCAAGGAATTAGTCCCACATGAGTCATTTCCTTGCTGGACTTGTCTTCACACAAGGTAGCAGAGTGGGAAACTGTAGCATAGCAGTACTTAAAGTTAGGAACAGGGAACTGCAGACCTGCTGCTGGATGTTCCATAGACGACAACTCATGTGGGTGAGGTCTAGGTGCATTACAGAAAATGGCAGTTGAGAAGGGTGTGACTGGAGATGACTGAAGACCCAAAAGGGTACAGCTGCTCTGAACTGCCAATGGGAATATCTTGTGATAATTTGTAGAAATGGTCAGAGGATAAAGACCTAAACTGGGCCCAACAAGCTGCATAGAATGATTTATGTTTTATCTCACCAGTTCATATTGCATTGTTACACCTCCTATAAAAGGAAAGGATGCTAGGGAGGGATGATAAATAAGGATTGTAGATGAAAACATTTTTGCTTTACAGGATGTTAAATGCACATTTTTTTGGCAGTAATTACTGTGTAAAACAGTCGTATCCAAGTTTTAGTTTATTTCCCAGGGGAAAATACAAACACATAGTCCAGCCAGGTTCTGGCTGTTTGTGTCTCCTTGGCAAGCAGGAACAGTGAACACTATCATTTCTGAGGGACTGTTAACCAGAGAGTGTTCTTTTCTATACATGGAGGTGGTGTTGGTTTAACTGTGATCAAGGTCCACAGGAGAGCTCTCATTCCTCTTTTCTGGTTAGCCAAATTACATATTTCTCCTGTTGAAGGGAGCCATGTCTTCTAACTCAGGTTTTCTTTCATACAATGTGAGGAACAAGAGAAGGAGATACTCAGGTGTAGTGAATGACATGTAGGACCTCAGTAGGATGGCTGCAGGTATCGTTCATCAAATATAACAATTCAGGCATTGCAAAATGAAAGTGCAGGACTGTGTGTTTCGATGAATGTAACTCACTGTGCCTGTTCTTTTCTATATGATGTCAAATGTTCTCAGAGTCTGTACTCAATAACTGGCAATGGATGGAAGTGATTTATTTTCCTTCTTGCCTCACACCTACAAACATGAACATGTGAAAGTTTGTGCAGCGCATGTCATAGTCTTTCCTGTCAAGCAGAAAACTGTTCCGCTTCTGAGCATCATAAATTGATTTGTTAAAAAAAAAAATTAAAAATCAATGTGTTCCTAACCTACATAACTCTAACATAACATTTCTCATGAACAAATGTATAACAAACTTATAGCCTTTTCCCCTGCCTTCTCGTTTTGTGTCACCTGGTACTGTAAGTTGAGGGCATAGGGTTTCACTGTCCAGCTGAAGAATTTTTCTCAACATATGGAAATTTCTAGGTAAGGAATGATGGTGCACTTAATAGAGGCTGCCTATTGAGCTTAAGTGTTAAGACTTTTCTGTCCCAGAAAGTCCTGTATTATATTCAAGTGTGTTATGTTAGATGCCTACGTACAGCACAGCAACTATATGCACTTCAATAAAAGTCCTGTGTTTGTACATTTTAAAGCAAGAAGCTTAATGCTCTTAGAAAAAGCACTGCCCAAAAAATTCCTAAAACTAAAAGTGAAGTGGTTGCTTAGTTTGACACACAGTGTTGGAGGTGTGGACTGAAGTAACACCATCGTCACTGTTAGTGACACATGTTATATGTGTAACAACATAATATTCTGTATATGCAGCAGACATTTGTCTCTGGAGTCCCCCAGATACACCCGATCTGCGCAGATCTTCCTGGTACAATAGCACAGTATAGGGAACAGCCAGAAACATTATAGGTATGTCTGCTCCCAAACTGTATGTAATTCTTATATTTGTATGAAGCTATTAGATTTCTACTATAAGAAGGAACTTTAATATTGTGTTAACAGTATTTAAATATTCAGTCCCTGTTCCCTCTAAGAGGACTTTAGGCAGTAACTTCCAGGCACTGTCATTTTATATGTATATTTTATGTATGTATTTTATAGATATATATACACACATAAATACAAAGATATAAGAATATATAACGGTTTCCTAAGAGTACAGGAATAAAGCTTAAAAATAGCTGTGTAGTTTCTCAGACATTAAACCTTTATCCTTAGATTGCATAGAACTAAAATAGCACAACCTCACTGGATGTGAGCCATGATTTTCTGGAAGGAGTGGCTTTTCCTCCTTCCCTTCATCCAACGGTCAGTGAAGTGAGCAGCTTCCCTTTGCACTCAGACTGTGATGAGCTGTTCACCACAGTCTCACAGAAACTTGGTTTGTGCTGTGACTCACGTGCTGCCATCTGTGCCTAACCCTTCTGACACGCTGTATGAGATGTCCAGTTCTTCTCTGACTTCTATCTATAGTATAGATACTATACCAAAATAAACAAAGTTAGTCCTGGAAAATAAGTAGCCAGCTTCCTTCTGGCTAGAAACAGTAAATGGGTCATTAGAATGAGATTGTTCCAGAGATATTCAAGTGTAATTTTTTTTCAGACTATTGCTGCTATGTGCATGTGTGCCTAGACACAGTGATTAGATTCTTTAGGAAAAAAACCTCTTTAGGTAGATTTCATTTTCCCATAGTACTTGAATTTTCCATCTTATTACAATTCAAGAAGTTGTATTTTCACAAGCCTTTATTACTGCTTTCCCGTCAGCATCTGAGTATTGAAACTCTTGATCTGGATTATTTCATCACTAAACTTATTGTGTAGAATAGTATATAAACAGCTGAAAATAAACTGAATAGTTACACATAATGAAAAGGAGAATACACCTTTTCCTTTTAAAGGCAAGTTATATCTGCTTTAAAGCAAAGCCACAGACTTCTTTAGCTGAATTAGAAATCATGGTGGGTTTTTTTCCACGGATAGTTTGATAGATTCCTACTAAGAAAATTTTAAAGACTTACAGACTTAAGACTCCTGATCTCTCATTTTTGCATCCTATCTTGGAGAAAGATGATTAAATAACAAAACTTAGTAGTTTCCTTTAATGAAATGAATGAGAAATATCTTAAAATAGGATTAAAAACAAAACAAAACAAACCCCACACCAAATACTACAAACCATTCATTTTGGTATGTTTGAGCCCAAATAATATAGACATGAAGTTTTTTGTGGGTGGAAGCATATCTTGTCAGCATTTATTTTATGAATGAAGTTCTTAAAAATACAAACAATACATAAGCCACTGAAAATAAGTCATGGAGTGAGCTCAAATTCTGCACAGCAAAGCTGGACAGTGAGGCAACTATAGAAAAACTGCAAGTACTCCTATGACATCTTCATTTTTTGTAAAAACTGCTGTAAAGTATTATACTTGTCAACTCTGTCTTCTTATTTTGGTGTTGCATTTATCTACTTCCCAACAGAAATTTAAAGAAGCTTGTATTTTTTGTCTTCTTTGGTCTGATAGGATGATAACCACTGGCAATAAACTTTTATGGATAAGACTCAGGAATATTTTCATTATCCTATTCAAGTCAATGAGACTTCCACACCAAGCAATGCCTTTGCATTTTCCTGCCTCCAAAATAGTGCTTCATTGCCAAGGGTTCCAGTAGAGAATGAGGTCCATAGTGGTTGGTGTGAGGCAGAGAGGTGCGATTTCTTTTACAATGTATGCTCACACTTGGGACTAATGAAACAGGGATAAGAGGAGATAGAGTGCAGAAGTTAATGGGAGGATAGTCTGAAATGCTCGCAATACCTACGACCAGAGAGGCATGGATGAATAGTCGAGGAAAAAGTGCATGGAAGAGGGGTTTATGCTGATTATGGATTACAGGTATAGCTGAAGCCATAAGAGAAGGAATGGTATTTTCTTCTAGCTTCATCAAAGCTGAAATGGAAACAGGATTTTGACACTGAAAAATTGATAGCTGAGTTATTTGAATTGAGGACTGTGTGAAGATGAAAAAAGAAGAGCATGCAGTTTGGGGTGACACATTCTGTGGGGATGAAGATATGTGAGTTCTGAATCATCCAAAAAATGTAGGGCAGATCTTAAAAAAAAATAATTTAGTCAGAGAGTGGTGAAGAGTAGTTTCTACAAGTGTCCTGTTCTATCAAATACCAAGAAATAAGCAACAAACCCAAGACTAAATATAAAAGTTCTATGACAATATTATGGATGCTAGGAAAACTGTTAAGCAAAAATATTTGGTTTAAAATGGGCTACTGATAGAATAAACACTTAAGGAATAATGAAAGAAAGCAAATCAGGCTAAATGGGATTGCAAGAATGCATTAGCCACAAAACAACACTTACTGTGTCATTTCCTGACATATTCTGGTTAAGGAAAGTTTAGATCCAAACAATGCAAATAGTTAAAAATATGGACAAGAACCACAGTATATATAAAGATAAAACCCTGTCATTTTTAAATGAAACAGTAGAAATGGTCTACTGGAAATACTAGCCAGCATGGTGACTAACATGCTGGAAGTGAGCAGAAAACATAACAGGATGAGAAACCTCATTCTTCATGAACTGGCTCATTTTATAACAAGAACAATGATGTGTCCAGACAGTAGAAATTATTACTTCTAAGAAACCTATATGTCAGAAACTTAGGTAAGGAGATAAATTTGCTTTAGTCCTTCCTGATCAGTGAACAAGATCTGGCCCAGGATGTAATTATAAAAGAGGCACTCAGTAACAATGGCCAGGACACAGAATAGACCAAAAGAAACAGAAACGATGAAAATCTAATATATTTGAATCTGAAAAAAAGGTAACGATATAGAAAAACTAGACAGTCAGATTTTGAGGAACAATTTGATGAGGGAATGAATTAAAGACTAAATCTCATTTTCAAATTAATCAGAAACAAGAACTCTTGAGTGTGAAGGACTGGTGGAGTTAAATGTGTGAAAAGAAAAAGAAGTAGCAGAAAAAGGAAATAAATTATTTATGATAGTATCACTATGAAAGCACACCAGGTGAGCTCTGTATATGATCCACTGTTTACCAGGGGATCTCTGAGACATATAATTTCAACAATTTTTAAAATCATTTATGATTACCTGATCACAAAACGTGTAGTTGTCACTAGCAGGACCAAAGAACCACTTAGTACCCATTTAGTTGTTCAGAAGGTGTTCTAATGTGATCGCACTAAGCTGTTAACTGATGGCTAAACTATTTTACACTGGAGGAATAGAAAGTTTCAAATATGAAAGGAATTTTTAAAAATGGCTGCAGGAAAAACTTAAAAACTCCAGAAAGCTACTTGTGTGGTCAAGTGGTAGACACTGTGATAAATAGAATTAGCAGACTCAGGTCTGAATCCAATATAATGGGAAGAATCAGCAAGACTACTGAAGTTCTTTAAAGGTGTTGTTGGACACGCTGATAATGTTGTTATGGTTGATACAGTGTATTTGGTCTCCAGAATAGTTTTGAATGAGAATCTGACTAACTTTGAAAAAGAAATCGGCCATAAACAGGTAATGAAAAAGCTGTCTCATTCATTGGTAACTGACTCGCAAGACAAAAAATGAAAGACTATTGGTGGAAACATGCGAGGTCTTATGCTGGGAAAAAGCAAGTTTAGTGCTTCTAGGCACAAACGGTGTTTAATTTTTGAACTTGATGGAACTTTTTAAAGCTGAAAACCGTGCAGAAGTATACAAAGAATTCTGAACGTTTTTTTCTCTAGTGCAGACATGAAGGTTATTTCCTTTGGATTTTGTATAGTGCTTAATTTTTTTGTCTTATTATGGTTACTGGGGAAAAAAGGGTCTGCCTTTACAGTTAGGTGCAGAAACAGTATTGATGACGAACATGTTGATGTTTTTGCAGAGATGAAACCAAGCATGTGTGGTCAGTGGGTAAAGGAAAGCAGGGGGACATTTCTGCTGCTCCTCTGTAAACATAGCTTCTTCCTTGCCTGTGTGAATGAAAGCACGAGAATTCAACAGTGGTGTATGAGGCATTTACAGTATAGCAGTTTACCTCTGCTGAGTAATAAGCACATAATACAGTCTAACACTTAAACTCTTGTCGCTCCAGGAAGTCATAGAAAAACTATTGCCCTCACCCTAGTACAAATGATCTTCTTTGAGACTAGTTTTAATTTGCTTTCTTGTATATTTTCTTTCTTATATATGATATATACGAACGGTTTTCTCATGGCTTGTAAGTTAGATGGGATAATGTCCTGTTTTTCAGCTAGGATAGAGTTAATTCTCACAAGAGGCTGGGATGGGACACAGGCAGGACAGGTGACCCAAACTAGCCAAAGAGGTGTTCCACACTGTATGATGTCATGCTTAGCATAAAAAGGGGGTTAGCCGGGAACAGGCATGTGCCTCTGGCTCCAAGAAGGACTGAGTGCAGGCTGAGTATGCAATTGTGTGCTGTCGTAGGGCGAGCAAATTGTGTTGTGTATCACCCAGTTTGTATATTGTAATTAGTGTTGATGTTATTTCCCTCTCCCTTTGCTGTCCCAGTGAACTGTTGTTATCCCAACCCACCAGTTATATGTTTTCCTTCCGGTTCTCCTCCCCATCCCACCATGGAGGGGATGGGGGAGGGCTGAGCAAGCAGCTGGCTGTGGCTAAACCATGGCAGATGAGAATCTAACACCTCAGCACACAACTTCTGTGTGTGTCTTGATCTGTCTGTAGACAGTGACATTCGGAAAAGAACAGGGGAAATAGTGGGTTCTTCAGATCCAAACTGCTTCACAAATCCTTGTTGCACAACTTCCTTTATGCTGGGCAGCTGACCTTCCTTCTGGATAAATCCATTTTCAAACCTAAAAAGTAACAAACTTTGGCACGTCAGAAACTGCTAATATACTCGATCTAGTTTTCATGCATGTTGTAGTAGGGATATTCTTATTTTTACTTTTAACAAAGTCAACATCTTATTTTTCTCTTTATTCTTAAAAAAAAAAAAATTAGAAGAAAATAATAATTTGTAAGCTATGGTTGTGATCTTGCTACACATTTACCCTTGAGAAAAACAGTACTCTTGTGCTTCATTTTTATGACAATGCCTTATCAAACAAAGACCATATTTCAAGTGGGAGAAGTCTGCAAGATCTGTTGAATAGGTCTGAGAACAGCTCAGACTCCCATATATTTTCTAATGGGTGCCAGCCAAAACTGGCTTGAAGCTGTTTTTTTTCAAGATCTTATATTAAAGAAAAGGCTTTTTTACTTTTGATGGGATTAATTTCTCCTAATATTAGGTGTCTTCTTATGGGACAGGTGTTAAGACCCATTGTAGTTGATGGGGATTTTTTCTGAACTGTCAGTACAGTGTAACATACCATTTTTCTCATCCTCTAGCAAGCGTTTGTATATGGTCAAATGCATCACCTCCTGGACTCTATTGACAGTAAAGGGCCAGGTACTTGCACCTTAATTTACATGCCAATGTGAGAAGACGCAAAGGGGAATATGATGATGTTTAGCACTGGAGAAACACTGATAAAATCAATCCTGTCATAAATATCCAAATGTGCATTTGTCAGGGTGTTCTGTCATATTCAGGACCATCTGACACACTAGTATAGTGTGCAAGGACAGAAATAGGGTCTTGTGAAGTATGTGAATATATTTTTAAAATGTATTCAGATGTATAAGGTAAGTAGCAGACTCCTAAGCAGGTTGGATACCATGTTTTCTGTTTGAAAATTGGCAAATGTCATACAATTTTGTAAAAGCTATAGGGCATCTACCTTAACACTATTGTAAATCTGGTTCATAGCTTCTAATTAGATTCATCCATCTAGAAATCCTTGTCTAAAAAAAACCATATTCCAATATTGACCATCATTACGTGCAAACAGAATAGTATTATTAAGCCACCATATTAAATACTTGTCGTGGTTTAGGCCCCAGCGAGCTAAGCATCATGTGGCCACTCGGTCACTCGTGCCGTCGCAAAAAGGATGGAGAGTGGGAAAACAAACATGGGTTTACCTCAACCTCATGGGTTGAGTTAAAGACGGTTTAATAGGCTAACAAAAGAAAACAATAACAACAGAAACAACAATAGAAGTGGTGCACACATACAATTGCTCACTACATGTGTAAGGAAAATAAAACAATCCGATGCTCAGTCTGCTTCTGAGCAGCAATCCCGCCTCCCACTGAGCTTCCTTGGTTATATGTGGAGCATGACTTTCTGTGGTAGGGAATGTCCCTCTGGCCAGCCTGGGACAGCTGTCCTGGCTGTGCTCTCCCTGCTTCCTGTGCACCTGGGAGGGTGTGAGGAGCTGAAAAGTCCTTGACGTAGTGTAGGCACTACGACTATGTAGTAACAACAAGAACATGAGTGTGTTACCAAGTTTATTCTCTTGCTAAATCCAAACGACAGCACTATGCCAACTACTAGAAGGAAAAATTAGCTGTGTCTCAGCTGAAACCAGGACAATACTCTGTGTGGAGCAGAAGAAGTCAAAACCAACTCTAAAAGAATTAATAATAATAATAATAAAAATTAGATGGCTACACATAGCAGTTGCATCAATAAGTAACCACAACTAAATAAGCAATAAAACCTATAAAGCACAGTTCACAAAAAAACCCATCCACAGTAGATACAGTTGCTAAAATTAACATTTTATCAATATCCTTTGTAAGAGCAAACTAGTTTAAGAAAAATCATAAAGTTAAAAAGTGAAGAACAGGTTATCTTCCCATTAACTATTATTTTACTTTAATGATGTTAAAGACAGCACCCTTTCTCCTAAACAAATTTGGAAACCAAAAAGATACTGTGGCTTAAATGACATTATTAAATTATTAAAGACACAGAAACTGTCTTTGAAAGTGGAAATTTAGCTAACCTGAAACCAGCAGATTAACCACATTTAAAACAGTAATACAGAGAAAGAAAATAATAGGATAGTATCTTTTAGAGATAACTCCTTCAAAGTAGCAATTTGCTTATAGGAACAAGATCTGTGCCTGTCATGGAGATTAATAGTTTAGAAAGATTCAGGCCAGTACTAAACATTAATGTGGAAATGGAAACTGGGCCCTATGCCATCTACTAGTGAAAGATATCTACTGTATTACAAGCAAAGAGTCCGTAGTCCTTTCTTAAAGGATTGCAGACTCTTCCCCTGCAATTCCAGGTTGGAATTTATGGACATTATTATATTGGATTACATAGTGTTGTGCAGCTCAGGTATGACAATTTGTGAGGTTCTACCTTTAAGCACCTCCATTGAGACAGGAACCTGAAAGCTTATTTCAAATACGTGGATTAAGATTCTGGCTGTCACCCTATCTGGATTGCACCAGTCAGACCTTCATTGTGTTTCAAGAGACGGAGACTGTTTCTAGTTGTGAGAAACAGCCTAGCGCTCTGTGCAGGTTTAGAATTGTGAATGATGAATGGCAAAATCCTACGCTCTCTTGCATGGCAAAAATTACAATGTAGAATCTCCCCCGAAATGGAGAATATCTGATCTGCAGTTTTTCACACACTTCAACAACGTTCTGGGTACTCGGATTTGGTGTATTCAAATCATAGAATCATAAAATCGTTTAGGTTGGAAAAGACCTCTAAAATCATCAAGTTCAACCATTAACCTAGCATTTCTGACTCCAACCACTAAACCATGTCCCTAAGCATCACATCTACATGTCTTTTAAATACCTCTGAAGATAGTGACTCAACCACTTCCCTAGGCAGCCTGGTCCAGTGCTCAACAACCCTTTTGGTGAAGAAGTTTTTCCTAATATCTAATCTAAACCTCCCCTGGTGCAACTTGAGGCCATATCCTCTCTTCCTATCGCTTGTTACTTGGGAGAAGAGACTGACAGCCACCTGGCTACAACTTCACGTCAGTATATGTGGAGAGAGATAAGGTCTCCCCTGAACCTTCTTTTCTCCAGACTAAACAGTCCCAGTTCCCTCAGCTGCTCCTCATCAGACTTGTGCTCCAGCCCCTTCAGCAGTTTTGCTGCCCTTCTCTAGACACACTCCAGCACCTTCATGTCTTCTTGTAATGAGGGACCCAAAACTGAACACAGGACTTGAGGTATGGCCTCATAAGAGCCAAGTACAAGGGGATCATCACTTCCCTGCTCCTGCTGGCCACACTGTTCCTGATACAGGCCAGAATGCTGTTGGCTTTCTTGGCCACCTGGGCATACTGCCAGCTCATGTTCAGCTGGCTGTCGACTAACACCCCAGGTCCTTTTCCACCAGGCAGCTTTCTGGCCACTCTACCCCAAGCCTGTAGCATTGTATGGGGTTGTTGTGACCAAAGTGCAGGACCTAGCATTCAGCCTTGTAAATTGTTGATGGAAACTTTTTTCTCACGGAAAAGTATTTATGCTGGAAATTTTATAACTGGAAGAGGATCAACAAAGAAGCCTTATTTGCAACCCTTAGGGTTTGGGGTTTTTTCTGATGTAAAATGTACTGAGTAGAGATATTTTGAAATACTGTATCTATTTATAACCAGATATGCAAGCACAGACTAAATACATAACAGGAATATGATCGCTTGACTGTGAAACCCTAGGGGAAAAGGATGTTCAAGTTCTGCATACAAATCCCAGATTTGCTAATGCAAGTGTATTTTAAGAATACAGAATACTCAGACATATGCAGAAGAGTCTATGTGCACATTAAATTATGGCCCAGCACTCACAGTTATGAAATCTGCTTAGAAAAATGAGCACATAGCTTTTCTCGTAATGCATCTTTAGTTGCTTGTCTAGTGTACACACGTACACATCTGCTATTGCCTTGTAAATTTGAATCTCACTCTATCCCCTCTTTTCTCCACTTCAAAGCTAAACCAGTCCCCTTCCAACTCTGCAGATCCCCCACAGAGAAGCAAAGTGATCTTCTCCTCCTCCTGACAGCTTTACGGGTTACCTAGCTTAATTCTCATCCATTGCAATTGGCCCAAACATGCCAAAAAGACATGTATATTTGCTTTTCTGTTTATTAAATATCAACATACCTTTCTTAGCCAGTGCAGGCAGGACTGAATATTTGCACTGTGGCAGTTAGGAGAGAAACTGGAAAATCTCTCTCTGCCATGTGCAAATCTAAGAAACAGAGACATTGTTTTCATAGCAGACCTTGCCCCAGTGAGGCATGATCCTGAGCAGAGACCATTCAGGAAAGAAGGATTTGCTGTGGATGGTGTCAGGACCTCATGGTCAGATTCTGCAGTGCTTGAGATACATGCATTTTCCTTGAAGATGGGAAGACATTTGCTTTGTGTTTAGGTAGTTTTGCTCCACGAGGCAGTGGAGCCCAGAGCGTATGCATGGTCAAAAGTGCTTCCCTCTGCTACCTGTTTCCCTCCTTGTTTTGCCTACACTAGAATTTCAGAATTTTCATTGCCTGTGACATGGCGATGAAGGATGAAGGAGTGCGTGTTTGCAGCATTGAGAATAGTGGGCACATGGCAGCATGAAGATCACAGGTGCTTTGGCATCAGATACTAAGCAAAACACTGCTAGCCTACAAAGTACATGACAGGCCCACAGGCACTGGCCAAATGGTTGGACTGTGCATGGAATTAGTCTGTGTACCTTAAACCCATACACTTATTGATCTTTTTTTTGAAAGAAGAAAACTGCTTAATACTACTAGAAGCATGGGGCAGCGTAAGAGACATCATATCCCAGGACCACTCCACAAAATGAAGGCACAGTATTAGAAGAAGAAATAATTGAGCTAAATGGGTGAAGAAGGGAAGGGAAATCCCACCACAACCTTTCTAACTAGAAGGTGGTCAAAGTCAGAAATGGCTTGCCTGGGGTAATTAAGAGTTGTTCAGATGACAGAAATGTTTTAAGTAAAGTTTTTCTGCATGAGGGCTTGAAGTAGGCTATGCAATCTGTTTGGTAGCTTGGTAAGGCTGTTTAACCCACCATGAGTGTCCTCAGTGGGAGGCCTATTCCAACACGTATAACACTGAAAGAAGGCAAACTCTCTTATAAAGCTCCTACTACAGCATTTGAGTTCAGTTGTCATAGCCTTCCTTGTTATCCAGAAAATTACAACATTTATAAGGCTGCTTGGGGAGTGGGGAAGACAGCTGTCTCATGGTCTTGTGAAATAACCAATGACTATTTTTAACCTGGTTTCACAGAAAATCTGCCTGTTATACGTGATTGCAGCCAAAGATAAATTGCTCTGGTAGTATCAAACTTGGTTTGGCCACTAAACCTCTGTATAAGCCTGCTGTAAATTCTAAACTCATTTCTTCTATTCATCTCCTTAATTATGAACCTGTGAAAACAATCTGTGGATAAAGCAAAAAAAACCTGGTACTGTGTACCCGCGGTGATCTTGGTATCTTTAAACATGATGGGGTGTAGGATTTTGTCTCAGCATCAAACACCAAAAGGAGAACTCAGGAAAAATCTCTTATGTATAGATAGCATTAGGCTGCAATTATGTCTACATTATAAGCATAGTACTTGGACTGACTTTTAAAAAGTCTTCTTGCTTTGTAATTCCTCACTGTCACCTATGGAGAAAATGTCTTTATGCCACAGCAATAGTAAAGAGCTATTCCATATAACCATGTCGGCTCTGTGCCACATAAATCTTTCTGAGATTTATTAAAATTAAAGATTACTGATATGTATTCATGCTACAAAAACAGTGCCACCAGTTTGCTCTTCAGACAACTTAGCAGCTAGAAATGTTCTGTTTTTTCCATGCCATTTCTAACATTACTTCAGCTTCTATGCGAAAGTTAGTTCTTTACCACTGGCATGGAGCCAGGGAAGTCTGAGTGGGCAGGATTCAGGGAATTATTTGCTTTTCAATGAATATACAAGAGCCATAGAGTAGAATGTATGATGCAGTACAAAAAGGTTCATAGGTAGATAGAATTACTTTATACTAAAATCTTTCCTCAGGTATTACATTTGCATTCAGTAAATATCAGTGACTGAAGTTCTTCTGTAATGTTTCTCCACTAACAACAATATTAAACTAATAATAAGTTTTATGCACCCTGTTAAATGCCTTATTTTGACTATATCTGTATTCCAAAATTCCAAGTATGCAGGGCCACAACACATAAATGACTCCTCAGCTTGTGCTTGATACCAAAAAAAAAGAAGAAAAAAAAGACCTCTGTGTTGTGGCATTCAGCTTTGTAACCTCCTAATGTGAGGCACCTGGTATATGCAATGAGCTAGGCAGTGAACCCCATGTTCAGAATTACTCATGTCGCATACATCCAGTGATTGCTAAACATTTAACCAATACGGTCATCAGGGATTACACTGTCTTCTGCCTAACTGCTTGCTGTCTTCTCTTCTGATAGCAGAACTGTCAGAAGAGCTGCTTGCTGTCTCCTCTTCTCTTCTCTTCTCTTCTCTTCTCTTCTCTTCTCTTCTCTTCTCTTCTCTTCTCTTCTCTTCTCTTCTCTTCTCTTCTCTTCTCTTCTCTTCTCTTCTCTTCTCTTCTCTTCTCTTCTCTTCTCTTCTCTTCTCTTCTCTTCTCTTCTCTTCTCTTCTCTTCTCTTCTCTTCTCTCTTCTCTTCTCTTCTCTTCTCTTCTCTTCTTTCTCTTCTTTCTTCTCACAGTAGTCAGATTTTAATTATTTCATGCTGCATTGCCATTTTTTTGTCTTTACAAATGAATGCAGAGTTCATTAGTTCAGACTTTTTAAAATGTTTTACATCAGTCTGCATGTTACAAATATTTTACTTTGATATATCATCTAGGCATAGAAACAGCTACAGGTTCATCTCTGATCATGGGCCACATGTACGTTTCTAAACAAAACCATTGTGATTTAGCAGGGTTTCCCCTGCCTGATTAACTCCAAAGATCTGTGTTAGATCTGACATATATAAAGCGACTGGATCTAAGCAGGCTCTAGACATTACTCGTATTTTAGCACTCACAGACACTTTGAAGAAGCAGATCCTGCCAAGTCTTCCTTCCTGAAGCCTATTCTTGATGGTAACGTTGGTCCTACCTCTCACTGATTATTATGGTATCTGTGTGCATTCTGCTAGAATTCCAGCCTGGGACAATCTGAGTTGTGACGCTGAGAGTAAATACTTCTGGTGTTTCCACAGGGGTTAATGAAGGTGCCATTGCCCTTAAGACATAAAGCACAAGGGCAGACAGTTCATTAGAAACAAAAATGAACATGCCATTACATCCAGGTAGGCAAGGCTCCTCTATGTGATCAGATTCTTGAAACTGAAGTTGTTCTCTTGAGCAGTTAAAATGGTCACCAACTAAATCAGCACACCGCCCCTTCATAGCCTTTCAGTTTTCTCTGTCTTCGGAGTCATGGCAAACTGCTCCTGCTCTTTCAAGAATATTCTTCCTTGGTTATGAGCACACACACAGTGTAGAGACCTAAAAAGCTGTCTCTCTCTGAGAAGCACCCATCTCTACCTTTTCCCAGATTGCTTCATCTAAATAGAGACAGCTCAAAATTTAATATCTTTCTACTGCCGACTGTGGCAACTGTCCGAATTAAAGACTGAGATAAAACCAAGAACGTAAAAATAGGCCCTATAACAAAGATGGAGTTTGCTTATTCAGTGTAGTATTGGAGTGCAGTTTGTTTATTCACTTCATAGGTCACTTATTCATTTACTAAGCATGGTTTGCTTATTCATGTAGCATTGGACAGATCTCCTGCTTTGGGCATAGTAATTTCCAAAGTTGTCACACCATGACGTTCTTACTTGGAAGTTTCCAAGTAGTATAATGAAAATAGATACATTATTGCCACTTAAATTAAAAGATATGTCAGAAACACTTCGACTACTTTAACAAAAATTTATGACTACTTTAATTTGGATACCATATAGTGGCTTTTTTCCAGCTAGTGGTATGGTTATCAATGCTGAGACACTCAGCATTGCACTCAGTGAATTTATGCACAAAAATCAGCAACTACCTTTTGTTAAAGGACAGACCAGAAACAAAGACTAAAGGTAGGGAGAAAAGAAAAAGCAAATTAATCGTAATTTACTACAGGCCACAAGCAAACCTTTAAAATGCAGTGTGTGTGGGTGAGATGATGAGTTTGTCAATAAAATCAAAAGACTCGTAGAGGATACCAATGAGACAAGGAGTAGAGAGAAGCTGCAGGAGGAAGCAGGTTGACAAGACAGCGAAGCAGCAGAGGCTAGTAACAAAGGGTAGCTGCCGGAAGAGGACACAGAGTGCCCTTGAGTTAGAGCGTATTCTCAAGGCTGAAAAGATTTTAGACAGGAAGCCAGTAGACAGACCTAATGAGGGGAGTTAGTGTTCAAACATGTAGACAATGGACATGAAATGAAAAACAGTCATTTGTGTGGGCTGACAAAGGCAATGACTGCATTTTGGAGGGTCCTTTACTAATCAAGGCAGCATGCATGAGAGCCTGAATGAGATGTTTGGCCATAAGGATGGAGATTAAAAGGATTGTTCTGTGGAGACATTAAGAACAAAGACACGGGAGGTTGTTGGAAATGGTTTTGTCATTAGCAGCGCTAGTGAGAATGGTATCAGCATGGAAACACAGAAGGCCAGATTGGAAGGCATCCAAAACAGATGAAAGGGAGAAAATTGTGTTATTTTGCAGTATAATTAAGGATTTTAGAAAGAACAGGAAAGAGAGAAATGGGCAAAAGATAGAAATGGGCAAGAAAAATCAGGGCTGATTTATGAGGAATGTGGAACCTGGAAATGAGAGTTTGAAAGACACACAGGGAAATTTGAATAGGACAGTAGAAGCAAGAGGAAGAAAGAGGCCAGAACACCCGGGAGACAGGTCAATGCTGAGCAACAAGGTAAGAAGAGAAGTACAAAAGAGTGAAACAATTTGGTAGACCTCAGAAAGGCTTGTCAGCAGGAGTGTGAGCTTGCCATAGAAACAGCCATTCCCCAGTGTCTGCGTTCAGAATAACATTTCTTAGTCTCTTTGGCTGTAATCACATCTGTAAATTAAAGTACATCTGAAACCAATCTCTGTCCCTGGACATGTGCCACAGAGTGCCAGTGTCCACGTTATTAAATCCTCTTACCTGCCAGAGAAGAATAGCTCTGTGCAAATTGTCTGTACCTCTTCCTAAGTCCTAAACTGTGGCTTGGGAATTGTTTGGAAAAATGCTATTAGGCACAGGTTAAGTGGGTGTCAGGGACACTATAATAGTTTGACAGTTTGAATAATATAGTTCCAGAACTTTTAAAGTTTTATGATGATACTTGTTTACCCTTACTAATTTATTTTGGGCACTATAGAGTTTCTTGTTGAAGATGGCTATGTACGTCTGATTGGATAAGCTGTTGTCATGGTTTAACCTTAGCCAGTAGCTAAGCCCCCTGCAGCTACTTGCCCACTCCCCACCTTGCTGGTAGGATGGGGGAGGGAATCATAAGAGTGAAAGTGAGA